>OZ001353.1:15551191-15802338 GCA_963924055.1 Drosophila limbata
TTCATCCTGGACCATCCTTCCAGCGTGTGGTATGCTGAACTTTTTTGCCATTGCGGCCGCCCACATTTGAGCACTTTTTTTTTTGTGTTTTTGGGGCACCCTTTTGCTCCCTTGGCTTTTCCGCAACTTTTCCTGTGGCAGCAAAGTTTTGCCTTTTCTGGCATGTGCCATGAAAAAATGTTTTCATTTGGGGGGCGAGATGCAGCAAGCAAAGTGCGAGTATATAGACTTCATCTACCAATACATAAGAATTTTTGCGTGTGACACACACACACACACATGCATGCATATTATTTTTGTGCTTTTTGCACACAGTTTGGGATGGAGCTTGAGGCACAGGTGAGATGACAAGCGTGTGCTGATTAGATTTTCGGCTTGCCTGATGCCAAGATGCAGTCAGGAAAGGTTTTGTGGCCCAAAGGCCAAAAAAGCTCCGTTCAATTGACGTTTTAATGGGTTAGCTGGTTATTCCCTTCTATCTATGTATGCTTCTTTTTCAGATCCTTAAAGTGTAAATTTAAAATCGAAGACAGCTTTAAGCCGCTTGACTGTTTTTCCTTTATATTTATTTCTATTCAATGGAATTTTCTTAAATATATTTTTTTAGCTAAAGTTTCTGTAAATCTTAAGCAATATTCACAGTGAATGCCATTCAAATGTGAATGCCATTCCTTACGTGAGGTACTCATGGCGAATTCCCCGCACACACAAACAATTTGCACTCGAGCGAATGCAAATAAAATACACTTTTCAATGGAAATTGATTTATTTATACTCGGTTTGCCAGCCAGCACAACAATTGAGGCAAACAAATAAATAAATACGTTTCTGTTGTGTGTGATCGACTAGGGAATACCATGATGTGTGAAACTTTACGATTGTTCGTTTAAAATATGGTTTAATTTAATTGCTTATTTTAAGTAATTAATAAGTTTTTATTTATGATAAATAAATTATAAATATCACTTGTACATATTCTATTCTGTATCTTTATTTATTTGTATTTTTACATTGTTATTTTATCCATCACACACTTATACACACTCTTGCCTATTAATACAGGGTATAGGGACACAAAAGCAACATCAGCTGCTGCTGATGTTCAAAGCACTTGAAATACTCGGATTGGTTGCCTAGATACTTAGATAACTGGCTGCTCTTGAATTGCATTGGTAAATAGAAGCAAGCTCTGTACACATGGACAGCTTATAGTTTCTCTTTATTGCAATAATATTTATTTAGCAAGCATGTCCATATTTGTTTTGTTCTTTGATCTATACAAAAATAATTTTTAATGCGGCAAATAAAATAAATAATGGACAGCGGCAGGTGATCCTTGGTACATATGAGCGAAAGGACTCGACTCTGGCGTTCGCATGAATATTGAAAAGGGCTTAATCAAATTTCAAATATTGCTATTCAATGTAGACATGAATTCGACATGCGAATATTTGCGTATTGTTAACAAAACTGAAATATTTTACAATTTACTTCTAATGCTTTTGACTAAACGTCAATTAATACTTATAAATATACTTATAATACTTATAAATAGCTTTAATTTCTAGATAAAATAAAATTAAGTTGCTAAAATATTATTGCTAAAATTGAATCAAACATTATTTTTAAAAAGTTTTCTAATACTTTAACTTTATAATTGTTTAGAAAAATCTATAAATTCTAAGGATTAGCTACCATTTGAAATGCTCAATAAAAATAAACTTTTTGCAGTTGACAACTTTTAATTGAGTTTGGCATTTGGCAAAAGCATTTTTGATAACACTCTAAGCCCATTACAGTGTATGTCAAATTAAATTTTGGCAAACTCTGGCAGCTCAAATAGGCGCCTACGTAGGCTGTCAGGGAGACGATGTGAAGAGCTTAAGCCAAAGCCCCTAGAGCTGAGCAACTTTTGACAGACATTCACACAGATACACACACACACACACACATGTATATATAGAAAGACTGGGAGTGAAAACTAAAAGCGCCAATTGACGACAAAATTTCAATTTGCCTAACGAGTTGGCGGGCAAAGTTTTTGCACATACGCCAGAGCCCACATGAAAGCAGCTGGTTACAGCTACAATCATAGTCATCAAATGCATAAAGGCTTAGTGGCAACTTTGTAACCAGCCACGCCCACACAAGCAACCCTTCAGCCCCCTGTCACCGGT
This sequence comes from Drosophila limbata, assembly GCA_963924055.1. Taxonomy (NCBI): domain Eukaryota; kingdom Metazoa; phylum Arthropoda; class Insecta; order Diptera; family Drosophilidae; genus Drosophila; species Drosophila limbata. The sequence continues at coordinate 15,553,369 of OZ001353.1, forward strand.
GCACTAATGGAAAACAATTTTCATGCGCTGAATTTTCTGTGCGCTAATGAAGTGACTCACAGCGACATCAGCAACAGAAACAACAACAGCAACAACAACACTATCAGCAGCAGCAACAAAATTGCAGCCGCCAGGCTATTAAAAAACTTTTAAAGGCTTCAGTTATTAATTTCCATGGCTGCAGTTTCCCTTTTTCGCCTTTTTATATGGGCGCTGTCAGGACCATTCCATACCATATTAAATTGGCTTAATTCGCAGAAAATGGCAACGTTGCTGCAGCAATATACAAAAAAACAACAGCAGCAGCAGAAATACGACAACAACATCATCAGCAATCATCATCGAAATCGTCATAGTCATGATGAGCTGACAAGCAACATCCCTTTTGTTGTCAACAGCAACAACAGCAATATAAAACATATAAGAACACTCAGTCACAAAGAAATCGACAGAGAGATACCCTGTGGCCAGAAAAAAAGAATTCAACAGCAGTTTTAATGTAACAATATATATTAAGATTCAATTTTACTACTTACTGTACAATCGAATATTTTAGGATTGATTAAACTTATATAAATAAAATATGCTGTTACTTAGAGAACTCTACTTATTTATTTGATATACCCATTGTTTTTACATGTGTTGCTTGCAGGATACTCGTATTACAAATACCTCTTGTATATGTGTGGGATTTCTAGGAAACTTTTGCAATGAATAGACCACAATTGTGCGCAGCACAAATTGCAATTGTTGCTTGCAGCTGCCAGTCAAGAAATGAAATCTGAACAGCCCACAAAGTGTCGATTGGAAAGCCGATAAGTTAATGCTCTATTAATATAAAAACAAAAATCCAGTAATCGATAAATAATAAAGCAAAACATTGATGAAACTAAAAATATTTAAATTTGTTTGTATTATAGTAAATGCTAAATAAAGACGAATTTCCAAATAAATAAGATGAAAAAAACTATAGAAATAAATAATGTATTGCACTCAGTTGTAGTAAAAATTAAAAAAGTTGCCAAACCATTTGACAAAGCGAATATGACATGAATGTAAGGCATTTAAAATGTGATTTTTATTGTTTTTGCAACCGACATGCTCAAGTGGAAAAAGCATTGCGCATACGCCCGAGTGCACTTGGTAATAATAATTTGAGCTTCCTGGCAGTCAGGTAGTATCAAACCGACAAACCGACAAAGGATATCACAAAGCAGAAAAGCAACAAGCAGAACAGCACTGAAGGGGAGAGAGAAAGAGAATTGAAATTGAGAAGAGAGGAGAAGAGAAGAGCAGTGAAAACTGAAGTCAAAGAAGCTCGAACGCATTTCATCAGCATTGTCTGTGGGTTGACATAAATCACCAATGGCTAAACAAGTAATAGTCCAATACACACAATACACACAACCACACAACCACATACTCACGCACACACACACACCTATTGGAAGGGACACATGCATATAAATGGCATGGCAACTGCAAGGTAGAAGATATATGAACGCCACTGTTGAGTGACTGCTGCTAAGCTGAGGCTTTCCTGTACAGTGTTGCCAAGGTGTGGTCAACTTTGGGTTTCAACAACCCACGCAGCAGTATCAGCATCAGCAACAGCAACAGCAGCAGCAGCAGCAGCAGCAGCAGCAATCAATAAGTAGGTTCGAGCAAAGACAAGTGTCAGAGGTGAAGATTGGAGGAAGGAGTGGAGTGAGGAATGGATATGCAAATTCTGAGCCAGTACAGTTGTGTTTGCCACTCACGTTAAAGCCTTTGCAATCGATTACATGGCTGCTTCCCTCGATACATCTTTTTGCCTTTGTTTGTTAATGTTTTGTTGTCGCTCAACCTCCTCCCTAACTCCCCAGCCTCACCACATCCACAGGATTTGGCTTAAAATTCAGACAATAGTTTTAAGCTTCGCATTGTTATTGGCAGAATTTACTCAAAGTCTCTGCCAATAGCTTTGTTTACAATCTACAATTAAGCAAAGGCAAATATTGTGAAGCAAGGATTAAGTAAAGATAGAGAAATAGATAAACATAAATTATTTCAATTACATCCAGTCGATTATTTTACTATTTGTGATAATTAGAAATATATTTTGGACTTTTGCCAGCTTTTACTTATTACGTTTAAATAATGCATTTCCGGATACTTCTTCAATTGTTATTCAAAGAAACAAAAGAGTCACTGAAACGTGACATGAGATGGAACAGAATGATGGAGCTGTTTCTTTGTTATAATTTGGTTTTCTTTTCAACTTTTGCAATATGAAATCCATTAAATTAAACTTGAACAATAGTTGGAAGTCAAAGTGAAACTTTATATAGCACACAAATGTTGCAATTGAAATGAAAAATCATAAAATTAAATGCTGGCAGCACAGAAAGTGCGCGAAACGAAAATACAATTTACAATTTTATTACACTTTCCATTCTGTCAATTTGCACGCTGCGGCAGCTGCGTTGACGTTGTCAGAGGCAGCGGCAGAGGCAGATACGTTGACAGAGGCAGACAGAGAGAACTGAATATCATATCGTAAAATGGAAATGAAATTAAATGCTGAACATTATTTATGACGCTGCGCATATCAAATGGCTGGCAGCATGTAGGCAGAAGGACTATCCCACCCCACCCCACCCCACTCCACCTCTTGTTGCAGCCCTTTCTGAACTGGCACCCCTTTCTGAGACTGCCCTGGTCTGGTCTGGATTGGTCTGGATTGGTCTCTACTGCCCTGGTCGGGTCTTTCTACCTTACAGATGCACAGCTACAGATACGGTTACGTGCAAGGATTTTGTGGAATTTATTTTTGTTTTGTTTCGCATTTACATTCGGCACATTCAACTTTTATTTTTCCCTTTTACTATTATTTGTATCTAATTTGCATATCGCCGTCGACATCCTCGCAGCGCATCCTGACATGCGCCGCCATCGCCATCGCCGTTGCCATCCGTTATCGCCGAGTGCCTTTGTTTGCCCGTTGTCCTGACAACCGCTGGCAAATTTGTTGCCTTCCCTCGCTTTCTGCTGCACTGCACTGCCCGGCATTGGCCGTGCTCAACTTCGGACTACCCTGGAAGAGTGGAAGTCCGTGGCATGTCTTCTTGATTCATCTGGCAGTGGTTCACTGCATCGACTTAACTTGGCATCGTGACTTCGTCGGTGGCCATCACCCAAAACACACCTCCCATATTAATGTTCTCCCGCTGCTGCCGGCACGACTTCATCTAAAGTTTATTTGGCAACTTGAAGTGCAAAGTTAAGTCAACTTGCCTTGCAGCAAGCGCACACAAAATGCCATTTCCGTTTCCGGCAACTTTTCCAAGAACAAAAGCGCTGCAAAAAAAAGCAAAAATACACGAAAAAGTATACAGCAATTTCTAAGACTTTGTTGCAAGCCGCGATTGTAATACACTCTCAATGAGAATGTGTTTGTAAGACAAATGTCTTACAGTCTACAGATTATAAGAATAACAATATGTTCTTATTAGAATAGTTAGTATGCAGTACTAACAATAAAAAGCCACGAAATATCATAGTTTCTATAGAATACCTTACAACAAAAGCAAGAAAATACAAATAATTAATTTTTGGCGACAAAATATGATACAAATTATGTAAATTTGTCAGATCTATAATAGAATTCTTTCAGTTAAAGAGAGAACTACGAGTATTATCAATTATTAAATTAATGCTTTTTTCTTCAATTCGAGAGCAGCTAATTAGCCTTACACTAAACCACATTCCAAGTACTCTGCTTAGATTTATTACGCAATTAATCATATAATGTGGCAGAAGCAGTGAAAAATTGTGCATATCCTTTGCAGAAGTATGCTTAAAGAGCGAAAGAGGGAGGGAAACAGGGGTACAGAGAGGGAAACAACAGTCCTCCTACAATTCTTGCATAAATTCTCAGTCAAATAATATTTGTGCTTGCTGTGGAGCTCATTAGTAGCTGGGAACAACAAAAGTACAGACACAACGACGAAACGACGAACAAGCCGAAGAAGGAACCGGAAACGACTCACACTCACACACCTGATATGCTTGACGAGCACACACACACCCACACACGCACACACTCACATGTGAACGGAACAAGTTGTTGGTGTTGGATTAAGCGCACTTTAATCAAGCATCCGATCCCCGCTCCCACCTGTTGTCTCTCTACCAATTGGAAGCTGACTTATGATTCACGAAAAAGTTGCCAAGCAACATAAATTAAATTACAAGTTCTGAGCGAGTGAGTTTCGGTGTATGTGTGTGTATGTATTGAAGCATTCTTTTAGCTGCCTCTTGTGGTTGACATTCATTTGTGCAAATTTATGTTAATTAGAATTGAATTTCGAAGCATGCAAAGTTGCCTCGTCTGTTGTTGTTGCTGCTGTTATTCTTGTTGTTGTTGGCAGTACTTCCTCGTTTGATTCAATTTATTTGGCGCTGTCAGAGAAAGAAGTGAAGAAGTAGCCCCACATCCTCCACCTTCCTCTCCTTCTCCTACTCCTGCCATTTCTCAACTTGTTTGCCTCACAATTCTGTTTTGGCCCCTGGTTCTGTTGGCGTCATGTCCTTTTCCATTTGTGGTCCTGTCAGAAACTTTGCAGGAGTTTTGTGTGCTTGTGGCTTTTCATGTTATGATTTGTGGAATTTCTTTATTGAAAATATTTTGCCAGAACTTGCCTTGCTTTGCCGTGCAATTCATTGTTTAATTCGTCTTTGTGCCATATTTATAAATCTATATTATTGCTATTATTATTTGCATTATTGTGTCTGTTGTTGTTGTTTTGCTTATTTGCGCCTTTATAACTTTGGAATTTCATTAAGTATTGAGATTTAATTTGCAATCAATCAAATAATTTGCTTTGAATAACAAGCCTTGATTAAGCTTTTGAGCAAAAGTAATTAAATTAAATTGAATATCATTAATTTTGAAAATTGTCTGAATATTTATCTAAAAATTCAAAATGTTCTGGCTCAAAATATGTGAAAGATTTAAATTGTTGGAATACATTTTGTTGACGTTTTGCCCTATTTAAAGAGTTCACCTACTTCAAAGTCTTGAATAATATATAAATATAGTGAACAACCTGTTTAGCATTTATTTAGCCTTGCAAATGTTTTGCAACTGCTGGGAAAAAGTTCTCGTTAGGATTTGCTTCTCCTTAATGTCCGCACTTCCCGTTCTAATTTGCTGCATATTTTAAAATATAAATGCAACATTTTCGTATACATATATATTTATGTTTCTCTGCTTTTCTCCCTTTTTATCTCCTTGCCTTGCCACTTTGCTCTTCAGCTGATTTGGCGCTGCAAACAAAATGTCTTCAAAAATAAAATGAATGCGAAAAAAATAAAAGATGGAGAAACGCAGTTCGCTTGTGCGCATAATTTTCCTGAATGCCGGACCTGCAGGAAATGGCAGCTATTAGCATTTGACTGCTTCACTGATGATGTTAACGATGCCGTTCCCATTCCCCAAGACTTCAGCTCAAGCCGAGTCCCTTGCAGACTCGAGTCCGGGCAAAAAATAACCCAAAAATGTTATATGCACATAAAGTTTCGACGTCCGTGCAGGACAAAGACATCGCCGCTCGACAGTCAGCATTTATTATTGCACATTTCATCCGCTCGACTGCACAATAAAAGCCGGCAACCAAAAAAAAAAATAAAAAAAATAAATCATCCTCAGATAACCGAATATGCGCATATCCTAACAAATAGAAATCACAAAAAAAAGTAAAAAATGAAATAAAAATGAATTTAATGCAACTTAATACATTGTTATTTGAAATCAAAAAAGTTATTTTATTAAATGTATTATTTGGATATTAAGATTATTGAAAATTTAAAAATACATTAGAAAATAAACACTTAAGCGACCAAGAGCACTTAAGATTATTTATCTTCGATTGCTCAAAATAGTTTATAAGTTTAAGTTTTAAATAACTATAAAATATAATAAACCAAAAATAGTGAATCCACTTTAAATCAAAATCAAAATATCGACAAAAAATTAATCAAGTTAAAAGATTTGTTATAAAAAAATTAAAAAAGCTACTATGTACATGGTGTGTCTTTTAAATTTATTCTGAATTCATATTTTATGATTTTCGTATCACGAAAATTAAAAGTCTACTTTTAATGTTAAAATGTAATACAAACATATGGATTAATTCAAACATAAGCAAAGTTGATTTTTTTGTTCGATTCGATCAAATAATTTTTCAGATGGAAAATACAGAATTATGGACATGTTTGATTTTAGGGTAAGCAATCATATAAACTGCCAAGTGTTATAAAAAGTTATAAATGTGCAAAATCAACGACATTATTTCAAATGCAGCGTTATTATTTGATGTTCATGCAGACGTGACTGAGGAAACTAGCCCAGAGTCAAAGCCAGAAAGCCATGGCTTGGCCATTGGAAGGGATAAATAGATCTATTGAATACCCTGACACATACAATAATGATTAACACCCAAGGCGGAAAGGAAATGTGCACGTAAGCGGATACAATCAAAATTCCATTTAGAAAATGCTGAGAAACGCACAATCAGTCATTAACATTGGTGCAAAAAATATTGGAATGGCCACAGGGAGGAATCGTGGGAGGGGGGAAGTAGGCTGGCCTCCCTTGCCGTGGACACTGTCAATTCTATTCAATTTGGTTGATGTGGTGATGGGAAACCCGGTGGTCACTGCTTCTGTTTCGGGTGGTTGTTTGACGCTTTCTACGTGGGATTTGGTCGGGTGGTGCGACCAGTCTAATCAACATCCACATCTGCATCAGCATCAACATCACCATCAGACGCAGCATCAGCAACAGAGTAACATCAGCGCAACAATTTGTTCTGAATTCAGGCTGAGCTTTCTCTGGGCTTAGCTCATGTCATTTGGTTGCTCCATGTTCGCTATTAATGGATGTTGTAGGCGGTAGCACGCAGTCCTGGAGGCGTTCCGGACATGAACCAGACGCATGCAGTTTTCGTCTAGTCAGATAAGGTCTGCACCAGAGTATATGGCTCAAAAAGACTCTCCTGCAATATTCTACAATGTCTAAATACTTTTAAATAGTATAAGAATCATAATAATTGTCAGAATTATTAAAATGATTAAAATCAATGTTTGAAAAATTTTCCAAAAGTCACCCTGAAAGAAGACTTTAAACCCTTTCATACATTAAGCAAAGCGATTCAATATTCAGAAGGACTGCAGCAGAGTATTTGGAACATGTCTGACTATCAAATAATGCGTTATCAACTTTTAAGTGGACATTACTCCCATTATTTCTTATTCGTTCACAATACATTGTTTGAAATATTGTAAAAAAAAAATTTTAGTAATTATGAAAGTCCCATTTTATGTATTTAGCTGTGATAGTAAGAATCCTACGTTAACTGCGATATTTTGCAATATCCAAAGCGTTTCATATACACTGGCAGTATCAGAAAAGTATTTATCAATACATTTACTGTACTGTAACTCTATTATTCATTCAGAACAAGACAAGACTGTTTAAATAATCTATGGCCCATCCATAGTTCTAACGATTTAAATATTCTTTCTTGAAAAGTAATCTTTTCACACACATTCAGAAATTCACATCGATGAAACCATTTCGAAATGCATAAGTCGTTTGGTCCCATTTCAGATGCTCAATCACTCCCTATAACATATGGGATGAAAAGCGAGTCTCTAGGGAAGCGAATGTGCAAAACGAAGCATTAATCAAGAAATGTAAGGAACACATCTAAGGCCAACAGTGAGTTAATCTCTGTGCCAGGCATTGGTGCGTTGAAAGCATTAGAAATAAGGACACATCATTAAAGGCAGAGCCAGGACTATTTTCAGCACGGAGGGCACAACAGACAGAGACAGAGGCAAGTGAGAGAATTCACCACCACATGCGCATTCACAATGAAATCTGTGCATAATTCATTACAATCACAATCAGCAGGAACAAGAGTTGGATTCAGTTGCAAATATTCGAAATTCAATGGGTTACCTTGGCGATGGACATAGCTTCAAAGCTGTAATTGCAGTCCAGCCTACGAGTGGCATCATCAAAAATGCGTGTGGCAAGCAGAAGCTGAGCGTAATCCCAAAGCACACACAAACACACGCACACACTGAGGCCATAGACAGAGTCTGCAATAGGGAAGCTGAGAGAATCAGGAAAATCATCAGCTTTGCTTACATCATCATCATCTTCGTCATATTTTTGGGGTGTGGGTGGAACGGATCGTGGTTCGTGTGGGTCGAAATTACGCAAAGAGCTGACTCAGCCGAAAACAACATTTACTGAGCTCTCTGTAGGTCCTACATTTGCGAGTTTTGTCCCAAAAACTTTGGCATTGTTTTCATTTGCGTTCACTTGGTTTGTGTGTGTGTGTGTGAGTTTGTAGTGCGTGGTGCGTGGTGCCTTGTGTTAAGTTGTGTGGTGCCTGGTGTATGCTCTCTGTATTCTGCTTTCGATTCAACTGCTTTATTTTCGACTTTTTCTGCTGAGTTTCCCCTCGATGGCTTGATGTTTGTGTAACATTCCATATCCATTTGCAACAACGCGCAAAAAAAAAAAAAGAAAAAATAAAACAACGCAACACAAAACAACAATAAGAGCGACAAACAACCCCTTTGCGAAGAGGACGATGAGGATGTGGATGTGGATGACGAGGCCGATGCCGATGACGGGGTGGCATTCGCACTCACATACTCCCATTTCCATTTCCACTTCCCATTTCCATTTCCAATCCCATTCGCAATCCCCTCCGTCTCATCCGCAACGGCAGCATTTTAATTCGAATTGGTATTGCAGGCATTGTTATTGTTGTCCTCTTGCTCTTGCCACATCTCTCCCCTTGGACTCTCTCTCTCTCTGTCTTTCTCCTCATCTGTTTGGTTTCCATTTGATGCTGATAAATTGTAAGTGCGTTGGGTGAATTTTTGAGCCTGGGACTGCGACTGGGACTACGATTAGGATTGCAGATTTGTAGATGGGGCATGTGGCACGATGGCCAGGTCCATCCCACAGGGGTGTTGAAGCAGCAGAGGAAGTTGCATACAGCGCATAATTTGATAAAATATTGCATGCTGTTCTTTGTTCACGTTTTTTTCTTTTTTTGGGCTTAGACAAGGGCGCCTTTGATGGGCATTAGATGTAATCAATAAGAGCTCGGAGTTGCCAATGTATGACACACAGACCATTTAAAATGCCTAACTACCATATTAATTATAGGGAAAGAAGGGTTTGTTCCTCCAGTAGAGGAAGTATGTCATTATTCAATGAATGTTTCAACTCGCGATGATTACTCAAATATAACAAATGTTGCCAACAATAATTAGGAATTTCATAGATAAAGTTTATCTTTGAAAATGGTAAACGAGATCGTTGTACTAGATAAAGCTCAAAATGGTCTCAATTTAGCTTAGCAAAACTTATTTTGGCAGAGGATTTATAGAAAGTTCATAGTTGAAATATACTACATATAACTATATGTGAGTTCAAGTTTGGAATTTAATGAAATAATTCTGATTTTGATTTTGTCTTGATTTACGAAAATTAAAAGATAATATATATGCCCATGAAGCACATTTATAACTTATTTAACCGAACATGAATGAACATGAACAAGAATTTAAGAAAAATAACCTTTGAAAAGTTCACATAAAACACGTAAGAAAGTAATAAATTGCATAAATATGCTAGGAGCAAATATTTTATATAAATTGTACATTGTATACATATTTTACTGCAATAACAGTGCTAGGCAACAGTACTTTGCCCGTTAATCCAATTAATGTTGCTACTTAAGCTGCTGACGCACGAAACGTCTTAGACGAAATGGTCAAAGTTTTGAGTCGGTAACTTTTGCCAACTGCCAAGTCAGAAACGCAAACACACACACATAGATACACATACACACACACACATAGGCACACAGGGAGAGAAAAAGTGATTGTGTAGTGAAGACGTATTTTTCCTCGTCGTCCTGTGTGATCGTGTTTTCTAATAGTTTCTCGCCTGGAAATAAACGTAGAAAATTGGTAGCGTGTCGTGGTAGCAGAGCTCTACGTACCGAGGCCAAAACACCTTGCTGGAAGCCCGCTGTTGGCCAGTTATTAAATAGCCGGCTGCAAATCGCCAACTGACGTCACTGCAGGTTGTGGGCGAGGGAGGGGCGGTGTGTTGGTGAGTGCACTCTCACTTTCCCGCTTTTTCTGGAAATTCCTCGTCTATTTTGTCTGCTTTCACCACTTTGTTGACAAAATTCACTTGTCACACAGTAGTGTTGGAAAGCGGCGGATAGTGCTGATCAGCTGCCCCAAGGAGATGCCAACTTATCCACAGTGCGCTGAAGTTAGTTCCGGAGCAGCGAGCTTTGTGACAGCGAACAATTAATCGTTTAAATGCTCGTTACAATTTAAATTCAAATTTAAAATCGAATTTAAAGGAAAGCCGCTTTAAAACGTCATTTCGACAGGATTTTTCGTTTATCTTTTGTCTATTTTTTTCTGGCATAATAACTCTGTTGCTAAGTTAAAAGCAGACCTAAAATATTCTTTTTAAATAAATTTTTATACTCTTTAAGAATTTTTTTAAGGAGATATTTTTTTCTCTCAACAACTTTTCGCCGATTACGCCTGCTGAAAATATCTGGAAAGCATTTTTAAATCTCAATTGGCCATATCAAAAGGAATAATAAGGCAAAAGGTCTCACAGACTAATATCCATCCCAGCCGCTGAGGCGGGCCACAACTCACTGGGCTCTGGGTTACCGAGTCTGGGCGGTATAGCCTCCATCAGGGAAGCCGGGAGGAAATTCCTGGCCTACGTGGGAATTCCTTACGGCCCCCGGTGACAAGGAAATATGGAAGACCATGATCCTGTTCCTTTCCAGAAGAGCTCAAGGCTGGCACGTACTCCGCCGAGTAATAAAGAGGACGATGCTATGCAGATGGCATTGACTCCAGAACGCGTGACAAGGGAGCCTAATAACCTCCATGAGGTTCACGAGCAAATGAGTGGGGTTATATATACTATAACCACACTAGCATCGGGTCAACGGCATATTAACCAGTTCCTCAGGGACCAACTGGCAAAGCTGACTGAGCTTAATGAGACAGCGCTAATTTTCTCTCGTAAAGAATCCTTCTGCAAGGAAACGCAAACGGTGATCAATAGTAGCCAGGCTGTAACGGCAGAAACGCAGACCACACCTCAAGCTATGCCGCATGCCAACAGGGGACACAGAGTTAATTCACCTCGTAACGGAACTCCGAAGAGACCAAGGGACATAACAGCGGAGCAGAGATTAACGCCCCCAAAGAAGAGCAAATCGCGTCAAACCGACAAAGAGCTGCAGAAACAGGGCTCGCAACGAGCACAGCAGAGCACATCTAAATTGGCAAGGCCTGAAGACGCAGCTAAGGATCAGCAAAAAAAACCCGAGCAACAAAAATCGACTAGGAAGCCAAGGTCAGATGCCATTCGAGTTTCAGGAGTTGGTGGCTGCACCTTTGCCGAGCTGCTGAGATCAGTCAAGGGCGACTCGACATTGAAACACATTAGTGGCGATGTACAGGGTATACGCAAGGCAGCAAATGGAGATCTGCTGCTACGACTCACAAAGCAGCCAGCTCACAGCACAGATGAACTCCAGGAGACAGTCCGAAAGGCTCTAGGTGAAAAGGCGGTAGTCAAGGCACTCACTGATCAAACCAGAGTGGAAATACGCGATCTGGATGAGCTGACCACTAAAGAAGAAATAATTGCGGCATTAAATAACAGTATGGAAGTGACCTCATTCGATACAGACTTTATAAAATCACTCAGAGCCACGAAAGATGGCCTCCAGTTAGCCGTGCTTTCGGTACCAGCTTCACAAGCAAATGAACTGGTACGGAAAGGAAAAATTCGCATAGGTTGGACAGTATGCAGAATCAGGAGCGTAGCACAGCCTAAAAGGTGCTTTAAGTGCCTTGAATATGGCCACATATCGCTGAATTGCAGCAGCAAAGCCGATCTGAGAGGCTCATGCTTTAGGTGCTGTCAACCAGGCCACGAAGCAAGAAATTGTGATAAGAAGCCATCATGTTGCCTCTGCATAAGAAATAAGCTACAGCCCACGGACCACGCCACGGGTAGCTTTAGATGCCCAGCATACCAGGAAGCCGCCAAAAAACTAAGATGCTGAAGGTTTTGCAGTTGAACCTAAATCACTGCAAGGCCGCCCAGGATCTTCTGGCCCAGACAATCCGAGAACGCTCTATTGACCTGGCAATACTGAGTGAGCCCTACCGAAACGCTAGCTGTGGCTCGTGGACCACAGATCTAGCCTCAAAAGCCGTGATTTGGGCGTGTGGCCAACCTGCACTTTTTCTTGAAGGCAAAAAACAGGCACTGGGATATGTGAGATCGAAGGTGAGAGGCATCTGGATATATAGCTGCTATCTGCCACCAAGCTGGACTCTTGACGAGTATAGCGAGTGCATAGATGCCTTATCAGCTGATATAAGGGCCCACTCGCCGGCAATTATTGGCGGTGACTTCAACGCCTGGGCAACAGAGTGGCAGTCGCCAACCACAAACGCTCGCGGACGGGTTCTTGTCGAATCATTTGCATCATTGGACGTGGTTCTGCAGAACCAGGGAAGCTCTCACACCTTTAGCAGAGGCGGGATCGGATCAATTATTGATCTCACATTTGCTAGCAGCCAGTTAGCGGGGTCCGTGACCTGGAAAGTGAGCGACTTATACACAGCAAGTGACCACCTCGCAATTCTGTGCAATATTCAGCTGGAGACTCGTCGTTCAGGAGTTGTAACTAAACAGCATTACAAGGAGAGGACAATGGATCTGCAAGCCTTTAGGGAGGCTATTCAGCTGATTAATGTTGAAGGTGAAGGGGAGGAGATGGCTTGTCAACTCATGGACGGCGTCAAGACAGCCTGTGACACCAGTATGTCACGATGTGGAGCTTTCACAGGACATAAACCAGTATACTGGTGGAACGAGGACATTGCCAAGGCGAGGAAACAATGCGTTCGTTCAAGAAGAGTATACCACAGAGCCCGAGGATCAGCAGTCTTTGAGGAGCTGAGAGCTATATACGCAGAGAAGAGAAGACTTCTAAAAAAGAAAATCAAGGAGAGTAAAAGAAGATGCTTTCTTGAGCTGTGCGACGAGGCAGAGCATGACCTTTGGGGCAAGGCCTACAAAGTGGTCATGAAAAAAATGAACGGCTTTAAAAGCTCGGGTCCGACCGATCACGGAAAGCTAACGCGCATTGTTGAATTTTTATTTCCACCTCAACAATGCAGCCAGACCCGCAGCGTCAACAACCGGATGAATCAACATACTGCAGACATAATCCCAGTCAATACTCAGGAGATTCTGAAGTTGGCAAATGCAATGCCCGTTAAGAAAGCGACCGGACCAGATGGAATACCGAATAGAGCCCTGAAACTTGCAATGAGTGAGCGCCCAGAGCTTTTTGCGAATGTGTACACCAAATGCCTCACTGAGGGAAGATTCCCATCAAGATGGAAACAACAAAACCTAGTACTTATTCCAAAGCCAGGAAAAGACCTAGAGGATCCTGCATCATACAGGCCAATCTGCCTTTTAGACTCAGCTGGGAAAACACTGGAGAGGATAATCTGTGATAGACTTGCTGAAAAAATTGAAGCTGCAGGGGGACTCTCTGATAGCCAATATGGATTCCGAAAAGCCCGGTCCACGCTTGATGCGCTCACCAAGGTTACTAGCACTGCAAGTAAAGCAATAGAAGGAACGAGGTGGCACGGCGGGAGTAAACAGTATTGCCTGGTAACTACACTCGATATCAGGAATGCGTTTAACTCGGCATCGTGGGACAGAATCCTGGACGCACTGGCAAGGCTGAACATACCCGAGTATCTCTTCAAAATGATAAGCAGCTACCTGCATGAAAGATGGCTACTCTTCGACACAGAGCATGGAGCGCAGGCTTATATTGTCACAGGAGGGGTGCCACAAGGATCGGTACTGGGGCCACTGCTGTGGAATACCATGTACGACGGGATCCTTCGCCTTGACTTCCAACAAGGAGTGGAGATCGTCGGCTTCGCTGATGATGTTGCAGTCGTAACTGTCCAAAAAACTCTACCTGACATCCAGCGGGCAACCAACGAGGCCATCAGCATCATCGCGAACTGGCTCATGCTGGCGGGACTGGAATTGGCGGAGCAGAAAACGGAGGCAGTGCTTATCAGCAGCCGGAAGAAGGTAGAAGTTGCGCAAATCACCGTCGGAGGCACGGCCATAACCTCTAAGAGGGCCATTAACTATCTGGGGGTGATGCTGGACACGCGGCTGTGCTACAGAGAGCACCTAGACGCAGCACACAAGAAGGCCAAGGGTACGGTGCAGGCAGTCACGAGGATGATGCTTAACCACAGAGGACCCAAGTCGGTCAGCAGAAGGCTTCTGTTCAATGTAGCGAAATCGTCCATGCTCTACGCCGCACCAGTGTGGGAAGCTGCGACCAGCAAATGCAGCTACATCAAAGGACTGGAATCGAACTTTAGGCTTGGTGCCCTACGAGTTGCCTCAGGCTTTCGGACGGTCTCCACTGACGCCATCATGGTGATCAGCGGAATCGCACCAGTCGAGTTCGCAGCAAAGGAGGCGAGCGAAATTTTCCGGGAAAAGAAGTCTGTGACCCTGCCATCGGAGATACGGGTAGTCAAGGAAGCGGCGAGAAACAGATGCTTATCTATGTGGCAAGCAAAGTGGGACAGATCTGCAAATGGTCGCTGGACCCATAAGCTTATCCCAAAAATTGAGCCATGGGTAAACCGCAAACATGGGGAGCTCAATTTCCACTTGACACAGCTGCTAAGTGGTCATGGCTGTTTCAGGCAATACCTGAACCGATTTGGCCATGAGGATGACCCAATGTGCCCTGTCTGCGGTACGCCAGAAAATGCGGAACATGTGCTGCTCATATGCCCGCGATTTGATTTACAAAGAGAGGAAACGGAGAGCACCCTGGGAACGAATATTTCCGCAGCAAACCTGATCCCACTGATGCTAGTCAGCCAGGAGAACTGGACAGCAGTCTGCACCTTGGCGGAGGGTATAACTTCTGAGCTGAGACGCATAGAAAGACAGCGAAGGAGAGAAACAGTGAGGCCACGATAGGCCAGCCAGCCTTGTGAAGCCATGCTCCCAGGCGGTCCCGCATTGCTGGTTAAAATTATATGTAGTTAAGTATATATAAGTTTTTGTGAATAAAAAAAAAAAAAAAAAAAAAAACATAGGCACACAGATATGTTCACCTCACATTCTTGGGAGCTTGGCACAGGAAATGAGCTATAA
Source organism: Drosophila limbata (assembly GCA_963924055.1). Lineage (NCBI taxonomy): Eukaryota > Metazoa > Arthropoda > Insecta > Diptera > Drosophilidae > Drosophila > Drosophila limbata. The sequence continues at coordinate 15,568,733 of OZ001353.1, forward strand.
ATATAAATACAGACTCGAATTTTGAAGAGCCCAACAATTTCCCCAGCGTGCAATTGACACATTTTTGTTGTTACAATAAAACACAACAAATAATATCAGCAGCAACAACAGCATCAACAACAACAACGAAAACATGTGGGGTTGGCTAATCATTGAAAACTGAACTGAACGGAGTGTACTTCGTATACCTTGAAAATGATACACACGGGAATCATTAGACGCGACTGTTCACAGTGACGGCCATAAATATTGATATAGGGTATCGAATGAAGTTATCGATAATAAGGTTAGAAAGCCATAAACCCGGCGACGAGTCCTCTAGAAATGTGCCAATTTGGGGTTTCAACAATAAAATGCTAATGATTGATTCACATGGCACCATGGAGTGCAATTTAAGCTCCCCAAAGCAGCAAGATGACGAATCAACCAAAAGGACCGAGGGAGCAAAGGACCAAAACGACAAGTGGCCAGAGAGACAGAGAGACAGAAAGTCAGACCGTTCGAGATATCGACATCTTTTGGGGTTTTGCGGTCTGTCCAAGTTTAAAATTGGGGTTTTGGCTTTTTGCATTTGTAATTATATGCTTGCAAAGAAGAAAAATATCCCTTTGCGGGCCATTTACAATTGGTAGGCAGTGTGGAACCAAAGCTAATGATGACTGGGCAAACGCGACGTTGTTCAAATGCACAGATCTTAATTATGCAAATCACGGTCGTGCATAAATTATGTAAATTATAATGAAATTCCTCATGGAAACAGCCAAAACCCGAGCCCAGAACAGTCCCAAAATTACAATATATATTAACGTATGTATATATGTATTCCTTTGCATATGTATTGATGAAATGTATAAAGCAAACATTTAATTCCGTCCCAACGCAGGGTGGAAATTGTAAATTGCAATGTAAATGCAGCATAAGAACTGAATTAGTTCACGGAACAATTGCAACTGAGCGAGAGGTAATGCGTTTCACAAAAAGGAGTGTGGGAAAGAGGGAGGAAGAGGGGGGAAAAACCTCTGCAATTACGTGTACTGCAGCCATGACTCTCGCACAATGCAATGCACAAATGGCGCATTGCCCCGAGGGCTGTCCGGAATTGAATCGCGTAGGGTGCACTCGGTTCTGGTTTTTGGGAAAATATAATAACAGAATGTTCGCCAGGCCCCAGAACATCTGACACAATAATTCCTTATACTCGCTTTAATATTAAAAAATATATTACACATAAAAGAAATATGGTTGTTGTTGTTAAATTTATTATGCGCTAAATCATTAGGTCTGTGCCCTACTTATAGTTTGACTTGCTTTCAACGAAGCCCAGCTTGTGTTAAAAGATGTCCTTTGCTCTGTATATCCTTGCTGGTCATACTCTTATGAGCATCAGCTTGAAGCAGTAAGGATCAAGGTTAATGGGCTTTTCATTTAACGAGCTTTAATGCATACCCATTAACCACACTTGTAATAAAAACAATCATTAAAACAACCTCAAAGGCTAAATGGTTCTCGAGTAAATACGAAATGCTGTAATATAACTTAATTTATTATGTCTCTCGAGGAAAATTATTATTGAAATTCTCCGGTTTGCAACTCATATAAAAAAAAATTTTAATAAATTTTAATAAAACTACAGGTTTTTTAGTGTCTTCTACCACTTTGTTTTCAATTCTTTTTATGTACAATATTTCATAATATTTATTATTTTATTATTGCTTATCGTCCTCTGAAAATTATCATCTTACTTAAAAATTTTAAAAATTTTAGATTCTGAATTCTGTACATTCTATATAAACCAAGGTGAATTTATATATGGTGATGTATTCGTTTGACGTGCTCTCTTTTTCGGGGCACAAACGTCATTATGAAAGCAAACGTCAGAGTGACCGGTTGTATTAAATTCTCTGAAAAATGCCTCGTGTGTGTAAATTGTGTCGCTCAAACTCGAGTCGTTTGATTAGTGTTCCCAGAGATATAAAAGCAAGACAAATATGGATAAATGCAACAGGGACACTATTAGAAGCCGATAATAGAATTTGTGAAAATCATTTCAATGAAGGTGATTTTATACATTATAGCAAAGGAAAGCGTAAGGCTTTGCGGCCAAACGTAGTTCCTCAAAATAGGTTGCTATCATACACGGAAGAAATGCCCTCTGTTTTCAGTGATAAATGAGTGAAGAGTATAGAAAACAAAACAAAACAAATTTTCTATATATCTATCTCTTTCGTCTCTCTCACGTCAGACTCTTTTTGACAGCTTTGCCCCGAGAGAGAGCGAATACATCACCATATATAAATACACCTTGATATAAACATTTCGAATGTGTGACTTCAAATATTGAAAGTCGCACGTATCGGGTAAACGATGCGCTTATACATAGTTTGCCGCGCTTCACAACACTGGCCAAAAAAAATCAACAGAAATATATTTGGCATGTGCCATTTATGGCATTGTTCCAACTGTGTACAATTCTATGCCATAATTTCCAGGCAACCAAACAGCACACATCCACAGACGCATACACACCACACACACACACACACACACAGACTTTGAGTGAGAAACCCGCACATATATCAAACTACATGCAGATGTAGCTGAAATTTCGAATGTATTATGATGCATGAGCCTCATTCAACCCCCCTTCAAGGAAGCAAGGATAACGGGTAACGGACAGAGCAGGAGGATGGGGAAGGGGGAAGGGAGGGCTAGGGGGTTTCGCTTTGTCCACGTTGTGCTGTGCAGCAAAAGGAGCTAAGCAGACTAGGATCAGCAGGCGGCGGTGAGCATGTGATTAGATTCAGTTTCAATGGAAATTGAAATCAGAGACAAAAGCAAAGCGCAGGGTTGCAAAGCCAAAGATAGACAGAGAGAGCGAGCCTGCAAGAGCGAACGCCAGAGGGGGAGGGAGAGCAAGCGAAGAGAGCTGGGCGAGAAAAACGATGCCATAGCAGGAATAAATGATTCTTTTTTTTTTGGGTATTAAAATTGCTACGGCCAGTGATTCATAGTCCTTTGAGTGTGTGTGTGTGTGTGTGTGTGTGTGTTGATTTCGTTGCTGGTATTGGAATTGCTTGTGAGCGCTGCATTAAGAGTATAAGGACAACCACTAAACGTCAACCACCAACGTCAACGCCAGAACAACGAGGCACACATTCACACAAATTTATTCGTTTGTGTGAGTGTTAGTGAGTGTAGTGAGTGTATAGTGAGTGCCTTGTAATATTCTTTCAGTGCCGAGATTAACACCAGCAACGCGGCGGCGGCGAGGCAAAAATTATAATCGTCTGCGTCGCTGACGACGACGGCAGCAGCAACAACAGAAACTTCAGCGTCGGTGGCAGCATCGTTGGCAGCAACAGCAGCAGCAGCAGCGGCAGTGGCAGTGGCAGCATCAGCAACGGTGGCTGTGGCAGCAGTTAAATCGGAAAATCGTTATATCGTTGTGGAATACACCACAAAATCGCGGTCGCAACGCCGTTTTCTCTGTGTTGTTTTGGCCGTGTTCCTGCCACTAGAAACTCACACTCGCGCAACGAATTCGAATCCTGCCACACAGCGGCGTCATCAACGGCAACAACAGCCGCATTTTAATTTTTGTGGTGCGTACGCTTTAATATATAAACAAACATACTTATATACATATAAGTATATATATACATTTTAGCTGCCACTTCTCATTCTCGCTGACTTTTTGTATTGTGATTTGTGGTTAATTTAAATAAATAATCCCTTAAGTGTGTGTAGTAAACTCCCAATAAGAGCAACTCATTAATAAACGAAATAAATCCCAAAAAAAAAAAAATTGTGTATAAGCTTAATTCAATTGAAAATGTTATCTTAAATGATCTAATTATATTTAAAAACAAGTTAAAAAAGTTGTGACTTTTGCACATTAATAAAGCGCCATCTGTTGGAAGCTTGGTGTAAGCTAAAGCTTAGGCATTTGGCCGCCAGCTGGCGTTTAGTGCGGTGCGGGGTGGTGACAACCCTGTTCGGCTGCTGTGAGCACGACTACTCTGCAATTACACATCTTGTGCTCAGCTTTTTATTCTGTGAACCTTTTGCAGGATTTCTTCTTGACTGAAAATGGATCCATCGAATCTGGCCTTTGGATTTCCTGGTCTGCCCGGACATGGACACATGCCCATACCGCCCACGGCCAATATGCTGGGCGGACACGGCCACCCTGCCCCGACGGCCAGTCCGCCCCAAAGTGTTCCGGGCCGTCGCACCCCGCTCGGCTCCGTGGGTCTGGGAGGCTTCTATGCCCAGGGACTGGGAATGTCACAGCAGAGCATGACACCAACGGATGAGAACAAGCCCGGACCAAGTGCAGCCGAGAAGCCTTTGAGCCCCACTGCCATGGCCATAGCGGCAATAAGTGGTGGCACCACCACGGCGGCCATGTCCAGCGTGGTTGGTGGTGCGGGCAGCGGACCCGGGGGCAGCGGGGGCAACGGTGGCAAGCAAAAGAATCGCCAAGGAAAGACGGTGCGATTGAACATCAATGCGAGGGAGCGCAGAAGAATGCACGATTTAAACGATGCCCTGGATGAGTTGAGAAGGTAAGAGTTTCATATTTAATCTGGGAACCATTCCTTGACCTTTTGAACCCCTCTTTGCAGTGTGATACCCTATGCGCATTCGCCTTCAGTGCGAAAACTATCGAAGATTGCCACCTTGCTGCTGGCCAAGAACTACATTCTGATGCAACAGAATGCGCTGGAAGAGCTGCGCAGGTGAGTCTTACTTTAAATCCGAATATAGAAGAGAGAGTACTTTTAAAAATTATAAATAAATAGATTAAATTAGTTCATGTTTATTATTTTAACACTTTAATAACTTCCATTTCCTTTCAGACTCCTTGCGTATATACAGAGCACCACGGGCGCTGCTCCTTTGGATCTGGGCGCGTTTCCGGCTGCCGCCAAGTTGCAGGCACTTTTGCAAGGACCTCACAACGATCCACCCAGCAGCAGCAGCAGCTAAATGAGGAAAAATCTTCCCTTTGAAAAGCAATTGAGTGAAGCAATACGCAATAATTTTTAAGTCAATTCAGAAGCCAAAGTATTTGTGTACTAGTCATGATTGAGGTTGAGAATCTGTTAAGTGATATTTAGTTCTCTTATAAGCATTTCATTTGCGCATTTCCATAATGTCTGCATAGCTATAAGTCGAATATAATCAGTACGAGTAATAAACGAAAAAGATTAAAGAAACGTTCTATAAAAAACCAGATGAAACTAGATTCAACTTAGAGTGATTGACTTTTGTGTAGCTTGATAATTTACGATGTTGTCTTGGCTGATTGATAGCAATACGACCAAGAATGAAAAGAGTAATTGAAGAAAAATAAATAATCAATACTTTTTCAAGCTGAATCTTAACTAAGACACGCCTATTATGTTCCGAAGATAATTAAAATAATCAAGAACTCAAGAAAATGACGACGTTGCAATATATTTCTGAAATCCCATTGGAAATTCCATTTTAAGGTCATGTTTGAGAATGTAGTTTTTATACATTTATATGATAACAATTGAGGACAAGCTTTACGACTAATATACGACGTAGTATTGAAAGAAGAATTTAATTGGTACATTGCAGATCAATTGCAACCAATTAGAATGCTTTACGCTTTCAGATTACAAATAATGTAAGAAAAAATTATGCTAAAATTATTTGAAGAATTTCTGAATAGCTAGCTAGAGTGTAATCTCCAATTTAGGATGGCTCTTAAGGCAATCAGATCAACAATATAAAAATTAGTAAATTTAAGTTTAGAAGTTGCAATGATGCTAATTCCAATTTCAAAAATGCTTTGATTTCTCTTTAATTTAGACGTAGAATTCTTTAAGAATTAGTAATCGTAATGTTATTATGACGTCTTTCTCACTTAAATGATTAAAAAAGCAATCTTTGAGACTACGGAAGTAGAAAATTTGCGCAATTTAAACTGAAATGCTTTTGAAGAGCTCATTATCATAAGGGGCCTTATGAAAGGTCAACGAATTTATGTGCTCAAACATATGTTTTAATTAGAAAGTGTTGCTGCTTGTGTCGTGTGTTTGATGATAACAATTTAGGACAAGCATCTTAATTAGTTCATGGCGGGTAGGTGTGGCATATGACGTAGATTTAGCATCAGAATTGTAGATTAAATAATTTTTTAAAGGAAACTCAAGCTTAAGTTATGCTAAAACGACACTCCCAAGATCTTTTTCGCTTTTTAGAATTCATCAGGAAATGTTTTTGTCTAGAAACGGATTTGTTTTGAGACTTTTCCATGAGCTGCTGAAATTTCAAGTGATTAGAACAAATTTAATAGTTTTGCTTTGTCATATAGAAATATTTAATTCGGAGAAATAGCACTTAAATATAATCAGATCTATGAATCGCGGGTACACGAGTACATAGCGAACTGATGTTAATTGGGAATAAACAAATCTCAGGAAGAGCAGACAATACACAGATTAAAAGTAAAAGCTTAAATATACTATAATATATGTACACTAAATAAATAAGTAATTGACAACAGAAAACACACAGATCGGACGGCGGCGTGGAAATGTTTACGATTTGATTGATCAATCACAATCAATCTGGTATGCCCGAGGACAGGACCTTGTTCTTGCCGGAGCGAAAGATGCACTGCATTGAAGGAAGCACTCCGATCAGGAAATGATTCATCTGCTCAACGGCGTGTCGGGAATGTCCAGTGCCATGGAAGGCAATGGTTGCATCCCGGCCAGCATGATCCATGATGATGTCATCGCCACCCGGATGTTCGCGCAGGAACTGAGTGACGTCGTAGACTCGATCGTAGATGACAATCCAGCAGTCATCGTAGCTATCGTGCTGTGCCACCTCCTCCAGTGTTATTTCAGGCACTGAAACAAGCTCAACTTTCGTTTTGATCTTCTCCACGTTGGGCATGATTAAGACATCGTTGGGGCTTGATTTACTGGACGAGGACAGGGGTCCAATGCGCAGCGATTGCAACAGATTTGTCAATGCCGATGCCATTCCCGTTCCGGTAAAATATTACTTGCAATCTCGAAACGTCTCAACTTTCACTTATTTTTAATGCTTTTTGCTGTAATCGTTACGACGTCACCTGCGTGGCAAATGGAGCGTAGCCAAGTCAAAGTCTCTAAGTATTTTGTCTTTCAAGTTTTTCTTTAGTCTAGTCCGGCTTAGTTGTGTCTCATGCGAATACTTGCAGCCGATTGTCATTCATCTCACGAGTGGTAATCGCTTTATAAGTGTCGGCACGTGAGTCTAAATCTGAATCTCAATCGGAATCTCGTTAGCTCTCTGTAGCTAACGAGTCGAGAGCGCTGATACGGCTTCCAGTCACGCAACTCAAAGCGATCTCTGCGATCCCCAGACAAATTATATTATATTGCGGCTTCGATGTCTATAAACTGACTATCAACTGACAAGCTGGCTTGTGAAATCTTTTTCAATTTGTCCTAAGCAATTGTTTTTAAGATCATTCAATCAAAGAGATACAAATGAAGCCTTTCTAATCTAAAGCTAAAATACGACACGTCATTTGAAACTTAAGTATAAGGATGGGTTCATGTATCAGTTTCATTTACCACGAGTTGTAAAAATAGGTTTTAATAACATAATTTTTTTTTTTGCGTATGAAAGAAAGATTAAAAAAACATGTTTTTAATAAAAAGAAATAATCCATCCGAATAATTTAGATAAAATTCTAATAATCTAAAAAATCTAGAGAAACATTTATTATATTAATTAGTTTCAATAATCTTGAAGATTTAATTATACTTATTCTTATACATTAAAACAAGAACTCGAGCGAATTTTTCGAAACATTGTTTTTATTTGTGGTTATAAAAATAGAACTATTTCCATATTCTTATATTATTTTATATTATATTTGAATAAACGATTTCCGTTCAATGTTAAAAGTCAAGAACCTTCGACTCTTATCGGTTAATGCAATTGATTAATTGCCTGCAGTTAATGACGCTTTTAACAATATACGACATGTTGTTCAATTAAATAAATTACTGATTAATAAGATGATCTTGTATTCAAATAATTTATGCCGTTTTATTTTCCACAATATTACACTGGTTAACCAATTTTTAATTAAATTAAATTTTTTCTTAAATTAATTAAAGAATAGCATTAGTTCGGAAAGGAAAAATGTAATGTGTTAAAGAATATAGTTTCAAATTATATGGAAATTGTAAATTATGTGAAGACATTAAATAATTGTATGTAAACATATTTATTGTTGTGCCTGACAATCAAATTTCAATATTAATACGATGCGCACTTGAGCCAAGACTAAACAAATATTATTGTGTCGAATTCTAACGAATAATATTTATTTCCACTTAGAAAAGAGCAATTGAAAGTTTCAAATAAATTACGTAATCTGAGAGCGTGGAAAATATGATAGGTCCGCTGACATATGTAAGTCAATGTTAAGATCAAGTCTCAGCTGATGTCAGACTGTATAAAAACCACAAATTGACATCGAATGTACGAAGAGTTGATGAAAAATATAATACTATACATTATATGTATTTATATAAGTGGGTTACGCGTGTTGACATTGACTTTTGAGGTTGTCACAAGCATATTTTCTGCCACTGCCATATCATGTTTCATATTTGAGCTTGAGATAATGAAAATCTAACTAAGCGTAATAATTGCAATATGACATTTTGAAATCGGATCTTAAACTAAGAAATTTCAAATATGTTAGAGCTATGCTTTAATTTCAGATAAGTGTGTTCCCATAGAGAGGAATTTAGTAAAAGATACTCGGCAATATTTTATAGTTGAAAAAACATGCTAAGTCATTTTGTTTATTTATTTATTTCTATTAATTATATAAGTATTTACAAGATTTTAATGCTTAGTAATTTTACCTTATCACGCACCCTATTAATAGCAATAACAATTTGTTTTCAATTCTCGCTTTGTTGAGATTAACTGACGAATCAAATTTTACGTTCCTGAATTAAAATAATCTATGTATGTAAGTTCCCAGCCCTTATTTTCCTGTATATATTTCAGACTATTTAAAAATAAATGGAAGTCAAACTTTAATACATATTTTAATTCAACATGTAAAAGAATAGTTTTAAATCTTTTATTATTATTGAAATACTAGATTAGTATTTTTTTTATCAATTACAAAATATTTGTTTTATTCATTTATTATTTGAACACCTTTTATCTGACAGTTTACTTTATTAATTATTTAAATAATATATTTGCGCCAAAGTGGCAACGCTTAGAGCAATTGATGCTTTGGCGAGCTTTCACACAATTGAGTGCTTGTTGACATTGAGCAACAACTTGTAAGGCCGTAGAGAGCTTTCATTAAACGAGACAGCTGTTGCTTGCGACTGAAGCTTTTTCCGAACACTTTGAATAGTCGAAACAAACGTTGCAATTAATTGTTTGAAAAATGCCGGCTTTACGGAATTTCGAACTAAACAATCGAGTAATAATTAAATTATATATTATTATTAATAATTTTACTTAAAAGTCATACTAATGCTTACAATAAAAATGCTCATTTTATTACGAGTATGTCCAAAGTTGGCGCTCATTTTAGGATGCAAAACTTTCTAACTAAGTATTTATGTATGTGTGCTTGTGAGCGTGTGTGAGTATGTGTGCATAATCGTGTATGTGTGAGGAAATACGACACAGACAGCTGCGTGTGATTTTTTGGCGAAAACAACACAGTCGAGTTTGAGCAACGCGTCGAGGAAGTTGTTGCTGCTGCAGAGACGCAACAGTGTTAAATATAAACATTATTCCATATTTATTTACATATTTGTCGAAATCGCTTAAAAGGGAGTGCTGCTTGGATGAGCAAATAGAATTAAAATTTAATGAAAATACATTAATAAGGAAATTGCTTTTTAAACGCTAAGCTGTACTCAACGCACACAGAATGCCGCGAAGTGGCGAGTGCTTTTAGAGCATATTGCGCATACGACACGTAGGGCGCAGGGATAAGTCAACATATTGTTGCGAATTATTGCGTGTAAGCGACCTGAAGATAATAAATTGTTAGCATACTCCGCTTAAGTCGTGTGTGAAACGTTGTAAATAAAAGGAAAAGGGTAAGTGCTAAATGCCTGGGTAAATACTTGAAATGAGTTTAAAACTTAAAAGTAAGGAGAGTTTGTTGCTAAGCTTTACGGGTTAAAAACATTTATTTTGTTTACTTAAAAATAATTCAACACAAATTAAATAAATTATGGATTTACACTTATTTGACTTTTTAAAAACAAATTATTAATTATTTGCTAGCTTGCACGCATAATTAATCTTCTTGGGTAATCGAGTCAAACGCTTTCAGTTCATTAAATATGAATTGCAATTAATTGAAAGAGCTTTGCTGATAATCAACATAAATTGCACCTTTGGCTCCGCTTGTTATCCTTCGATATTCAGAAAATAATTGAATATTTATCAGTTGATTTCAGATTCATGTGTTGGTATCGCGCATACGCAACGTGGGTCGCCACAGCCTAACGCACGGGTTTATAAAGTCCCACGATACAAATATATTTCAATTTAACAATGCGAGAGGCGCACATACGTTGCTTCACTCTTATTAAGGGTCGAAATAACCACGTAAAGGAGGATGGGAAGTGGAAGCAACAAATACGTTTTCATTCAGTGTTGCCTCCTACACTCTGAAAATCCATAAGCCCTGTTTTGTAATGCCGTTTCAATTTACCGCATGTTGAGTGTGTGTGGGGAAGTATGTTGGGTGGCTTGGCAGCTGAGATTTCTGTGGAAAGTAACCTGTCCTTAGGTTGTTTAACCCAGCGAAAGGCTCAGTGAATCGGACTGAGCTCAACTCTCTGTTCACCTTTGCAGGCCTCTCAAACACGGACACGCCCTTGAAACACTCGACCCCGACCTTTACCGACAATGAAACAAACAGGCGAACTACCAGAAGGACATTCATAAATACGAGTATTATGAACAAAGTTAGCATACTAGTAAGTTGAAGTGGGCTGCATTTTAAAATTGCATGTTTATGGGCTCAGAAAGTAGACCATGAATATTTATCACGAGTCCAAGATTAATGCACTTTTAATGCAAAACGTACACCGCAAGACAACATTGATGTCCTGGGGCGTGACGCCAATAAAATGGCACAGCAATGGGGCAACAGGGGGTAACAACAAAGGGGCAACAACGACAACGGCAACTTCTCAATGTTTGCTGACATGCTGAGTTATTGGCAGGGCGGGTCACAAAACCAGCTGCCACTTTGGCCTCTTATGTTCGTGTGTGTGTGCCTCCCTCTCTCTGCCTCTCCCTCTCTTTGTCTCTCTGTGTGTGTATTAATATCGCACTTATTATTTTCCCTTCTTGTAAGCTCTTGTGCAAACAACAAGTGTCCCGGGTTTATACCGCTTTAATGATCATATTTTTGTTGATTTTTATGCTTCCGTTTGACGATTCTTGTGTTTGGGTCACATTATTAAATTGTTGTTTATCTTGGCTATCGAGACACAAGTTTTTATGCTTATGGGTTCGATTGGTTAATAGTCTATTGGTCTGTTGACATATGGTTGTTGGATTCTAATAGAATATTCTATCTTCATTGCACGTTTTTCGCTGGAATCGTCTTTTTTCTTAATGCGTTTTATTTTGTCGGAAGCTTAATCTAAAAAGTTTTCTTCAACTTTTTCTTTTGAGTTTTACAAAAAACAGCAGCCAAAGACAAGCAGTTCAAAAAAAATTCCCAAGTGTCTCTTGCTGCACAAAACAAGAAAATAAATTGGATTGGAGTCATGAAAGCTGGATTGTATTTTATTATTGATTAAAATATATGTAGTTTTTCCCTTGAGATTTCTATTTAATACAAATTGAAATATAATTATTTTCGACATGCACCAAAAACTATGCTACATAAAATAATAATTTAAGTTGAGATACTTATGGTATTTCCGACCAACTTTTGTTTGACAAATTATGCGGGAAATTCACCAAAACTCTCTAAGTTATTTTTAAGCTGTTTGGGAATAGAAGTTGTTGGCGAATTCCCAGTTATATCCCAATGTGGCATTAACGGCTTATGACACTTGGCCAAAGATGAGTCAACAAGCCATAAATATTCATTGACTGCTAATTATACTGCTCTAACTGTGAGGCTCTCCATTTCTCAATCTGTCAGTTGGGTTATCGGTAGTGGTTGCCATTGATGCTGTTTGATATTGGCATATGAAAGGAGACAAATGGAGGAGCAGGGGAAAAGTCAACGCCAATGGCGACAGCAATCAGCTCGAATAATGAGACAGCGAATGGCAGACAACAATGCCGACAGTAACGACAGTATAAACAACAGACGACACTGACCCTGATAATAATGATGTTTGTCTCTTACACTGGATGTGGATACTTACTGCTAGACTGTGTCATTATGTAAGCATTTCAAGTTTTTGCTCCTATATGAGACGAAATCTTTCATCACATTGTTATTAAGATGAGTTAAGCTTTTGTGGCCAGCCACTTGAGCTTATACTAAATATATGCTTTTTATAAGTATATTAAGTTACCAAAGTACCTCACACTTTAACGGATTAGATCGAAAACACCAGAGAGAAAGAGCAAGCAGTCTTCACTCTTTTACACCTACAGCTGACAACATTTATAAATCATTTTGCTCACACAGTGTCTTCTGACAGGGAGGCGACACATAAATACATCCACACACACTCACACACAAGCAGACAACAAAATAAATAAATCAGTAAGCCGAGTTAAGCAGGATGTTGATGCTCGACTGCGGTAATCTAATTATGGCAATGTGTTCAGAAACAAGCTGGAAAATGTAGCATTAAAAACTCTTAATGACTAGGAACTGCGCTGCTTTCATTATTAATTAAAAAGCAATATAACATAATAAATAAGATTTTAAAAATAATAAAATCAAAAAATATTTATATGTAAAAAGTTGCAATTTATAGATAAAACTTTCTATTTATTTTAGAAATTATATTAAGATTAAATTAATTGAAGATAATTAAACATTTAAATGTAAGAATATATAAAAATATATTTAAATAATAATAAACATAAAAGTTGTTATAATAGTTTGACAAAATGTTAATAATCAGATGGATCTGTTTTTATTTGATCATTGAAAATAGAAAATATTTTTTTAATATTTTAATTAATATTTAAAATAATAAATAATAATTACAATTTGAATTTAGCGCATAGTGAATAAAAAAATTAAGTTTTCCATTTAAATCTTAATATTTACATTAATAATTTTTTTTTGTTTTTTATAGCATACATTTTCTACATAAAATGATTAATGAAATATTATTGCATAACTGCGATTAGCTCGTTGATATTTTTTCTTTATCTTCTTGCAACACATCTGTGGCAAGTTGAGTGTAACTCTGACTGTGCTGTGAATGAGCAACAAGCTTGATGGCACATTGACTTGCATACACTGTTTTGGCCACACTCCCTGCTCCTCTTTGAGGTCCTGTCCGCAGCTGATGGCAACAACGTGGGCGTGGTCATGGGTGCTACTCTGTGTGCGACAAACACTTCATTAGACTAATGAACATAATTTGCCGTAATTGTGCAATTTGACGTCGTTTGCCGCTGGGAAATTCAGTTTTCGTATCGAGCATTTTTAAAAAAGAATAAAAAAAAAAAATTGGAAAGTTGGTGAGGTGCGTAAAATCACAACAAAATAATGCGATGTCTGTTGGCACGTGGCAGAGGCAATGAATCGAAGAGATGCGAGTGAGAGCCATGGCCCCAGTGTCTCATCGATTAGATAAAATTAATTTTAGTCGCTCTGTCAACATATAAAAGTACAGAAAGCGACGGCAACTGTTGATTTGGCCTTGACTTTGCTGAGTCGCTTTTTTATTTTATTTATCTCATTTTACTGTTAGCGGAAATAGTTGGCTTTTATCTGGCTATGTGGTTGGCAAAAAGTGAAAATACGATAAAAGGCCGAAAATTGTTTATAAAGCCAGTTGGCCAAAACCGCACACGGACAGACAGAGGGAAAGACAGCTGCAGTCGAGTTTTGTGTATTAAAATTTATGGCAACTGTCATAAATCGTGCTGTATGCATGACACACACATGCTGATATAACAGTAACAATATATAATAATAATAAAAAGCTGGCTCTTAAATACATTAAAGCAATCCTTTTTCCTCTTTCGGCCTAGCCACAAGCGGAGACGGCTCAATTTGCGGCTCATGTCGGGGAACAAAACGAAAATGTGACACATGCATAAGGTATGAGACCAAAACTTGACATCGATTTATAAAGCCTCCTACGATCTGACTCAACTTGACATGATTGGTTTACGACGAGATTTATAAACGACTCCGGCAGATATCTCTTGATTGATTTGTTAATAAACTTAATCCCCTTTTGATGAACTCAACAATCAACAATCTCAGTTACCTTAGAGTTGGCTTAGATACATTACACAAATTTATTATAAATATTGTCACTGGGTAAAGGCATCTAATTAAATTGCTGACTTTTCAGTTTATTTTGGGATGTCTGAATTTTAAATATACTATATTTCCCATTTCATTCAAATGTCATGAATCATGAGGAGAATCTCTTCTGTCCCGTTGCACAAAGGCTTATAAATCTTTTAGACAAGGCCCATACAATGAAATTCATTGCAAGCTAAAATATTTCTTTGCCTCTTATTCCCATTCACTCTACTTCTTTCATTATCTCACACATTCAAGTACTTCACCTATTTTATACACACCAAAACACACAGTTAGAAAAAAGTAAGAGAGAGAGAGAACACTTCATTCAATTGCCGTAAAAGTTGAAACCCCGCACAAAAGTTGCCGTAAATAAATAATAAACTGAAAACAAATTGCAAAAATTGCTGAATGGGGAGAAGTACAGAAAAATTAATTAGCAAAACGAGTGGTAGACTTATAAATACCCTGTAGACAGAAAATAACATTTTAGGAAAACAAAGCTTATGGAGCGGATATAGTTTTGGAAATAACTAGAAATATATAATTAAACAAGCCAAGACACTGGAGTTCTAAACTATTTCAGATCCACAAATATAATAGAGATATGTCGATCTGCCTGATCAGCTTCTTCTTCGATTTTGTTGAAATGAAAACAATTGAAAAATAAGATGAAATAGCTGTACAAATTTATTTTGACGTCATTATTTAATTTAATTTTCCACCACATCCGAATTATTTGATTTAGTTAGTTAAATATTTCAACAAATACTTAACATTTCTCACTGTGCTATTTTTTTAATGAATGAGTCCCCAAAAATCACAGGGGAAACCCAGATCGATGGAATAATATATATACCCAGAAGGCAGGTCTCTTTGCTTAATATACCCCTTTCAGCTTTTAAACTTTTACAGGGTATCAAGAAAAGCGAAAAAGTAAAACGCATCTCGAAAGGTAGCTCGAGAGTACTAATTAATTAACAAGATGGCAATAAATTTTGTGTTTAAGGAGCCGTTACCAAAACGGGTTGAGTCACAATTTCACACAGCCAACGCTTGTACTTTCTGGCTAAGTTTGGCTTAGGCCGCCTTGTTTGGCCAGCTAATTGCGAAAAGCCCCTGAACCTTGCCCCCGACGCAGCTGAGGCAACCTTTACGGCAATTTCGTGGCTGAGGCCTGACACAGACATCGCCTTGCCACATGGACCACGAGCTGAAAAGGGGGAGCAACTGTCAGCTCGAGCAGCGTCAGTGTCTGTGGTCACGACGTGGCCACAATGGCGCCTTTAGCAGCGCAATTAATAACCCAAAGCCCAAGCCTAAGCACAGGTGTCTTGGGGTGACATGAGAGATGAGGAATAAACTCTGAACCGGCTTTGATTTATTTATGTATAAGGTCGCATCATTCCACATGATAATGAAAGTTTTATGACTGCGGCTTGTGGTGTCATTAGCCAAGTTACTGCGCACACACAAGATGGGCAACTAATTGTGGCTTCTTTTACCCGTTGCAGCCATGGATATTGTCATACGTGAGAAGGACATTTCACTCACGCAGATTGGCATCTATGCATCGGTGTCCTTTCTGGTCGTCTCGGCAGTCG
Organism: Drosophila limbata; assembly: GCA_963924055.1. Taxonomy (NCBI): domain Eukaryota; kingdom Metazoa; phylum Arthropoda; class Insecta; order Diptera; family Drosophilidae; genus Drosophila; species Drosophila limbata. The sequence continues at coordinate 15,584,852 of OZ001353.1, forward strand.
GAGCTGCCCTTTATACGACCTGCTCCAGGCGCTATCGTCTCAACTGGTTCGAGCAGAATCTCTTGGAGTCGGCCAGCGAGAAGGACGAGGAGCAGCAGAGGTAAGTGAGAGTACTCTCTCCATACTAGAGAGCACTTATCCTTTTTGAAATTTGTCTGCAGCCGTGAGGCTCTCGTTGCCGGCGCCGTGGGCTACAACGTGGACAATGTGAACGAGTGTGTGGCGCGTGGCAAGAATGCGGGTAATTTGAGTCCCACTTCACTCAAGTCGGAGGATGCCGACCCCGCTTTTTGGGTGCCCGCATCGGTGACCGGCACCGCAGCGGTGCAACAGCAGGTCTCGAATACCACCGAGGAGTCGGCACCACCCTCACCCACCTCACCCACTGGCAGTCTCAAGTCTAACACCTTGTCCTATTGCTCGACGACCTCGGTTCCTATTGCCAGATCCGACAAACATGTCGTTCTGGCCATGCATCCCAGTCGTCCAAGAGTTTCCTCCATGAATGCCAAACTGGATCATACCAAAATCGATATGACCTTGTATCGCAGCGTGAGTAGAAGATCCTTTCAAAGGAATAGATAGCAGTTTGAGTCTGGTTCTTTTTTGCAGCACTCCCAGGCAAAGAATTCCTCTCCTGCTGCAGCCGCCAATGAAGTACGTGGAAATTTGCACGTCAGTCTGAGCTATGATCCTGTCGCAGGATTACTCAGTGTGCGTCTCCTCGAGGCACTGAACTTGCAACCTCGACAGTTTAGTGGCTCCGCTGATCCCTATGCCAAGATCCGTCTGCTGCCCGACAAGAAGAACTTCTGGCAGACTCGCATACACAAGAAGACCCTGAGTCCAGGTGAGACCACAGCTCCTATATTTATGATACGTTCTTTTTTTTTTGTCATGCACCCGAAGTTAAAACAAATTTATATTTAAATGTAAATTTAAAATAGTCTTCTTCTGTTTTAAATCTATATCTACAATCGATATCTCTTATCTCTTCTCCAGTTTTCGATGAACACTTTGTCTTTGAAGTCACAGCTGGTGTGATTGACAAGCGCACTTTGGAGATTCTCCTGTATGATTTCGATGCGTATTCAAGACACGTTTGCATTGGCGGCACCAAGTTACATTTGGCCCATTTGGATCTAAGTGAGCAGCTGAAACTCTGGACACCCCTCACTTCGGCTTCGGCGCAGGATATGAAGGTGGATTTGGGAGACATCATGGTTTCCCTGGCTTATCTGCCCTCCGCCGGGCGTTTGATGGTCGTTTTGATTAAGGCAAGGAATCTGAGAATTGTGGATGATGCACGTAACTCGTCGGATCCGTATGTGAAGGTGTCGCTGCTGGGACCAGGTGGCAAAAAGTTGAAGAAGCGCAAGACGGGCGTGCAGCGGAATACCGTTAACCCTGTCTATAACGAGGCCTTGGCTTTTGATGTGGGAAAGGAAACACTGAAAAATTGTCTGCTGGAGTTTACTGTCGTACACGATGGTCTGTTGGGTAAGTGGATGTTAAGCTCGAAACTCTACCCGTTAACTAAAACTTGGCTAAAAAACAGGTTCCAGTGAAATATTGGGTCGTGCTCTCATCGGCAACGCACCGGAAGTTCCACATGAGGAGAAAATATTCTTTGAGGAAATGTTTCGAGCCAAGAACGCAACCGCTCAGTGGGTGCCATTGCAAGAGCCGGTGGATAACTTGGGGGCCACAGCGAAGACAACAACCAAAAATTAGAATCCACAGCGTTCGCTGGGGAAAGCACAGTGAGGACAACAACTGTTGCATCTCACCAAATAGAAAATATATAAATTCAATTGACGAGGTGACTTGGCAAATAATTTTATGGAAATTTGCAGGGATACATTTAAGACGGATGCTGAACGAGTACGCAGAAATATTTAAAAATCCAAATGCTTACATATTTACTATTTTCAACTACCAACATTTAACGTGCTTTCCAATTTCAATTACTCGTCTAATCAAAGATTATACAATACATACATATTTAAAAAAATAATCTAATATATAATGAAGGTACCTTTATGTATGTGCTATGTATATGTCAAGAAGTACCTAAGATGCAATTATGAAATTATGAGGGACGCACATAAATAACCGATCTTTCTACAAACAATTACTTACATATAATTAAATCTGTTCCCAATTCCATATTTAAAACAATATCTTACTACTTTTAACCATTCCAAAAGTATGCTATTTATATATCAATGTAATTGAATCGATATCGGAACTCGGAACAGACCAATTTAAATATAAATATTTACTTTTTACAAACATACATAGTAGAAGCTTCGATAATCGCTCACAACTGTAGAACAGTTTTCGCATATTTTCAGAATTTATTTTAGCTGGATATTATGAGAGGTTTCAGGACAAAAAACAAAATGGGCACAAAACTTGAACATTTCTGAATTGTCTAAAGAAATTACAAAGGGTTTATTTCTGCAGTTATAACAAAGACATAAATAGTTTTTGATGACCATTATTATAAAACAATTAATGTAATAGTATTAGATTGAAAGCACTTACTAAAAAAACGTGTAATAATATTATAGAAAATAAAACTTCTCTAATTTAAAACTCCCTCAAAAAAGGCAACTTTTTACATTTTCCTTACTTTAACTTTAAGGTGCAAAATGAATTTACTATCAAACTTCTTTTGAACATTTTAAGTCCATCAAACTGATTACTTAACATCAGATGTGGCCAAAAAATTCAAGCAACCCAACAGTTTTTGTCGAAGAATGCAGTCAATGTCTTAGGTCAGACATTCAGCTCGAGTAGCTCGGCCTTTTTTTACTTGACTTATTTGGCAAATAGTTTGCCAACTTGTTGACCAAGTTGGCGTAAAAAAAGTTTTGCCTGGCCAATCCCTAACTAATTTTGCAACATTGACTGATAAATCCAGGGGGTGTAGGGTGACGCTACATTGGCCGTTAAAGCAACCATGCCACGGTAACCGGCAGCAGCATAGTCCTTGGTGTCTCTTCTAAGTTTGACGTAAATTTCCTTTCAATCAAAATGTGCTTTCATTCAATTTAGTAACAGTGGAAAAAGAAGCTGCCCGAAAATAGAGTGGATGCCGGGCAAAAGGGCAACGGCAACCGCAGAGCGAACTTTGAACTGTTGCCAAGAGCTGATGGCGCCAAAATGTTGACTATGGCTAGCTGCTTATCGCCATCGGAAACTCTCTGATAGATTGTCAGCCAAGCACTTATATAGATATATTATATGCAATACTCGTATATGTAAGTGTGTGTGTATATGTGCACTATGTGTCCGCATTGGCCTTAGGAGAGAAAGTCAACATCTGAGATAGTACAACGACACCGCAGGTTAGGGAAATTGTTTGGCCAAATATTTGGTTTGTGTTTGCGTTTACTTGTAGTTGGATCAAAGCTAAGATTCTAGTTGGTTGGCAATAAATTTGAACTGCAAAGTGTGCGCTTGAGATGAATAAGTTTAAGTTTCTTTTTGTAAATACATCATAGTGAGTATTCTAATAAAGGGAAACTATGTAATTAGTGTGTAATAAATACATTTAAGGCTTCGAATGAAAGTACAGAAATTCTGTGGAAATGTCTATAAGTTTGTAACAGGTGGAAAGTACTGCTTTGTTAAACTTATATTTCCAACTTATATATTTAATCCCAAAACATATAAAGCCCACACGGTGTTTTTTGTACATTAAATCGGATGAAATCCAATATATATTACATTAATATTACAACTCTTTTGATCATTGTTCATAGTAACATTTCAACTGTTTCTTAGTTGCTTCCCATTAAACTTTTAGTTTTCATTCGCGTTCTTATTCAGCTTTCAATTTTTCGCGAAAATACTTCACATCAAAGTGACTGGCAATAAACTGCAAATTGCTAACGAGCAAATTCCATTTTTAATTTCGTCGTCCTTCTGTCTATTTCAACGCCATTTTGTCCAATTCTTTGCCACTGCCACAGCTTTCTCATTGGCTCTGCTGGCATTGGAACTGCTGCTGGAACTGCTTTTCCGTTTCCATAGCTTGTCAGCGGAAAACGTAAACTAACGACATTTTCGTTTTCTTATTTACACAATCAATTTCGAGCTTTTGTCATGCGGCAAAAGGCGAACGGCAAATGCTGAGAGCACGACTGATTCCACTTCTTTCTCTTCCATTCCCATCCCTTTCCTTTCTACTTCAACTTCTGTTACTCCTCTTTTTGCTCTCTCCCATGCTCAATCTTTCTTTGTTTTATTTTTTTGGTTGTATCGTTCTGTTGCATTCACATTGGTGTTGGCGTTTTCTGCCGCGGGGGAAATTGTCGTCAAAGCGCAAAAAATGTCAGATTGTTGTTTTAGCAGGCACTGCATGTGCACTGCCCACCTTCCCAAACTACTGCAACCTCCCACACATGTCGCTTATGTCTGTGCCTTGCAATCTGTGAGTGCGTCAGAGTATGTGTGTGTGTGCAGCACTAGTAATAGTTCTAGTTTTAGTTTCTTGTTACACTTCCCTTTTTGTTTTTCCTACTTTCGCCTGTCCCCATATTCGACCTCTCTCCCTCTGAGCTCCCTCTTTACCTACCAAGCTCTCCCACGCCGGCTCTCTTTCAGTTCTGTTGTGTGCTCCTTTTGATGTTGACCGCATTCGCTGCCTCGATTCGCTAGTTGCGCTTACTTGTTATACCCATTCAAAAAATACTTACATAGGGGATACCTCAAGCTTATTCCAAATATTTTTGTAAGGATAAAAGTATACGAAATATTTGTCAAAAATAGCATTGATCTTTCTGATTTCGGTTAAATTTTGCTAAACTTAACATACCTCTAATAAATTTAATTACTTAATTATTACATGATTAAATCTTATAACGTCACCGTCATTATGGGGGCAATTGGAGCTGGCGAGCTATGAATTTTATATTGGGTTTTCCTAATTTTTGTCCTTCAAATTTCAATTTTTTGTTAAATTTATATTTCCTCAACAAATTGTTTGTAACTTTGGCTATCTTTTTCAATTTGTATTAGTTGAATCAATGCAAGTTTTAATTGTGAATAGAACGCTAAGTGAAGTGAATATCTGTAAAACTTACACACAGGGTATCTGGTAGTCATGCAATTAGCTGTTTAATTGCGCTCTTTGTTGTCGTTTTGGTAACGTTTATTGTTTATGCAACTGTCAGCAGTTTTCGTTGCCCGTTTCTGAGGAAGTTTTCGTTCACAATTGGAGATTTACTTGGCTGGCTCAATGGATATGAATGCGAGTGTGATTGTGAGTATGTGTATTTGCTTTGGCTCAACTTACATGGACATCGGACAATGAGAGCGCAGAATTTTGCTCTATCTGTTTCTGTTTCTATTTCAGTTTCTGTTTCAGTTTCTGTGTTGCTTCATATTTGTTGTCATTTCCAATTGTTTCAGCGACTTTTGACAGCTAGCAGATTAGCTTGGTGACGCCTCTGCAGATGGAAGATGGGATTGTAGATGGTTTGCTCGTTTGTTCATTGACAAGCGCCATGACAATATGCAGCTAAAGAGATTGTCCAGGGAAATCAGAAATGGAGAGGTGTGCACCACAATCCTCCGACCACTTGACCAGGATAAAATAACAAATGAAATTGCAGCTTGTTATTGGTTATGCAATCATAATCATCGTAACGCGTTTCTTGTTTGTCAGATTGTAATTGAGAATTGGTTTGTTATGCCGATTGACACAGAATTCAGTATTTGTTGGCTAATCATTGAAAGGTGAAAAATATGCAGTTTCTGAATTTGCTAAGCAATCGTAATTAAATTTTTAGATTAAATAAATGGCACTCTACTTTAGAAATGGGTCAAGGCTATATCTTCAATATAATTTTATTTAAATTTAGTTTTGCCAATTAAAACTCATTTTGTGATTTCGATGAGATGCATTTGATATTGCAATTTAGTGTTAAGTGTGAAAATAAATCGTGTTTCGATTATAGAAATTTGCCAACTAAGCAGAAGAGTGCCAAAGCAATTATAAAAGCCATTTCATGTGTCAACAACATGGTTGCAACAGCAGAAAATTTGGCTAAAAAGTGCAAACTAAAATTAATTAAATTATTTGAAGCCAAGCAATGTCACATGTGTGTGTCCCTGTCTAACTCTTCTGTCTCATTCACTCTCGTGCTATGCAACATAAAACTCATCAATAAACAAAATTTATGGCTAAAGCACAATTGCAGTGAGCACCACCGCCAACAACAACAACAACAACAGTAACAACAACAATAGAGACAACATGCACTGTGGGGCGCCAGAAAAGCTATAACTAAAGCCAAAGCCAATTAAAGACACGCCTCACAACCAGCAGCAGTAGCAACGGAGGCGTGGCACATTGGCTGTAAAACATTGGTAGCTTCGTCCTCTAACCCAATCCGTTAGTTCGTGAGCCCGTCATGTTAGCCATGGCCAACTGTGGTGTCTGGGGTGTCCAGTTGTCTGTTGTCTGTTGCCTGTTGGTTTGACGAGCAACCAAATTTCCGCACCCAATCAGCATATTTAAATTGTGTTGTGTTGGTTGGTGATTGAAATGCATGAGGTACGAGTACGTAAATAGAGCAACGCACTGTCAGTTAGAGGCCAACATCTATCCATCTATCTATCGGAAAGGACACTGGATCAGCACAAGTTGGACACATTTGGCAAACATGCATTTTTACCAAAGAGTTGCTGCACACTTTAATGGTCAGCATCACTTCAATTCCGATTGCGCATTCCCATTCCCGATTCTGATTCCATTTCGGATCAGGATAAGGATGAGAATGTGAATTGGGTGTCCCACTATTCTAAACTTTTATTCCTTTTGCAACTCTCTCTCTCTCTCTCTCTCTGTCTTTCTACTGTTCAATGCTGGTCAGCAGTTTCATTCTGATTGTACGATTTTCTACTTTGCTGTGCATTTTTCCTCCTTCGTTTTTCTTCTCCTCCTCCTTTTTTTGCGGCTTGTTGTCTCTCGTGCGGTGGTCAACCACTGTAGAGCTCTAATTGCTGGCCAACGACTGAGTTGAGTTGAGTCGAGGCAACACACACATACACACCCACACACATACACACAAAAATATCGAAGGTGGTCTCGGCATTGGCGGCTTTTCCATTTTTTGGATGCACACAAATCGTTTGAATATTGTTTTCCAATTCCCCTTCTTTATGTCTCTGAAGCGCCTATAAAAAATATGGTCACCCTGGGCGGAAGGGGGTGAAAAACACTTAAAGCTATCCATTTTTAATTGGAATTTAGGCGCAGAGTCGTAAATATTTTTGGCCCCTCGGCATATGCAACGGCCCCGATAGCGTTTGCCGCCAGTTTTCCAACTTTTGAGTTGATGCCTTCAAGTGAATGACGCAGTGAAAATCGGAAAAGCGGTCGGCAGATGCTTTGAGTGCAGATATTGCAGTTTTCAAGAAGTATTCAGCAGGTGATGCATTCACATGGAACTGACAAATGGATCAAAGTGCAGAACAATTCGTAATCGTACTCGGATTCTGCGCATTCCCGAATCGACTCCCAATGGCCTCAAACCGCACATCAAATCATGGTCTAACTGGCGTGTACCCCGTAAGCTAAATTCCTCAGGAAATATGAGGAAATATCTGTGTTTTTAAAGTGGGGTAAAACTTCCAGTGTCTGCTTGGTTATGTCTTTTGAAATTAACTTTATTTCATTTGCTTTTATATCAATCAAATTCAGTGCACTTTATTCTTTCCATCCTATGCTGTCTATTCATTTTCCTTCTCATTTGGTTTCGTTCTATTCCAGTCTCCTTATCAATTATTCTCTTTTCTTTTGTTCCTAATTCTAATCTGTTTTTAGTTTTTTCTACTGGCATTCCATTTGGCTATGCTGAGATTTGTCATTTAAAATTGTTTTTTTCTTGGCTTCATTGGCTTCATTTTAGCTTTAACATTTTTGCAGTTTTGTCTTTAATTTTGATTCTATTCCATCTTGTTTCATTATATTCAATTTAAATTTATTCTATTTTATTTTATTATAATTCTTTAGTATTCCATTTTGTTTTTGCCTGTTGGACTAATTTTAACTCTTTTTATTCTTTCATTTCATTCTGTTGCTTTCTTATCTAATTTGTTATATTTAATGTGATTTAATTTTCTTTTCATTTGCTGCCATTTGAATTCAATTCCATTTTTTTTTTTATCAAAACGATCAATCGACTTCTGCTTTTCATTTTATTTGATTCTGTTCTATTTCACTTCATTCCATTACTTTAATTACTTATCATTTTCAGTGCATTTCAAGCTTTTTCCCCGTTTAACTGGATTTTCAAGCAACTCAAAATTGAATCAGCTAGCAAATGTTGTTTCAGAAAAGTGAAGTTGATTGGACTACTTAACCATGGCCATAACCAGCAGCGCTTAGAGGATTATGCGAGGCAGAAGGAGAGAACTGGCAGATGCCTTGCAGAAAAGATGCATGCAACTGCAGTGTGGCAAGCATTGCCTGTAGGGCAAACAGTGGCACGCTTCGAAATGTGCGGCAGCAAACAGAGAAGAAGGCCCAAAACACTGTTGCCAATATGGGCATGAGTGTGTGTTTTGTGTGTGTGTGTGTGTTTTGGGTTGTGCGTGCAGATTGTAGAGTGTCGCGTGCTCGTCATTGCATTCGTGTTCGTGTTCATGTTCCTGTTTCTGTTCCTGTTCCGGACGAGAGCAAACATGCCAAGTTGTCGTCGTCGCCGTCGTCGCGTTGAAAATCTTAACGTGATTTAAACATCATCACGAGTGTCTGGAACTGAGCTGAGAAACGAGAGGCGGAGCGATGTCAACGGCGCTGACAAAACAGAACAGTTAGCGTCGACAAATGTGGAGGATGTGAAGGAACTCTGGCGGAGACAGGAGACAAGGACAGCACAGGATGCGGACACGGACAGCACAAAGATTGGCAGCCTGGGACTGCAAAGGACAGTTGGTGTCCGCACAATTGACACGTAGAGACTGTGGTTAAGTTAAGTTATGTATGCATGTGTGTGTGCGTGTGTGTGTGTGTGTGTGAGTCTAGTGGTGCTGAGTTGCCTGATATTTTGACAATAGTACTTATACTACGAAAGCCCAACCAACTGCCTCCTAATCAGCAGGATTCAACGTTATCCCCTGTTAACTTTGATGTACTCGCTATTTATGCGCCGACGAACGGGAGCATTTCACGGTGAGGGAGAGGGGAGAGGGGAGAGGTTGGGTGAGGAGCGAACTTACACGTGACACAAATAGGTAATTGTTCCTTGACTACAGCCTCAACTATGTGTATCGTCCTGTGGTGGCGAAGTCACGCTTGGGCTATTGTCCCTTCAATGGTTTGATGTTCTCGCTTTGTTTGTCCTTAACTCAATCTAGCTTAGGCTGACCATAATCTCAACGTTGATGGTAGCCCTAGGCCTAGTTTATCATTGTCATCGAATTCAATCGAAGATCCTTAAGTCTTCGGCGCTTCACACATTCATATCGTGGTGTTTGTATATTGGAAATCCTTAAATTTAATTGAAACTTTTTTTGTCCACAGGTTTACAAAGAAAAAAGTTTAAAATGTTTTCAGCTAATTTATTGTGAACTAAAAGCTTTCAATGATTTGTGTCGAAAGAAAATCATAGATAGAATTTTTTTATTTTACTCGTTGTACTTAATTTAAATGAATTAAATACTGAGAGAGTGATAAGAAATCTTATAAAAAAAACCTCTACGAGGTAAAAGTCTAGTGACGAAAACATTTTCATGCCCCAAAATTTCTGATATCCAATTTTGTGACGAAAAATATTAAATTTTACACATGAATTATAAAAAAAAAATTTTTGGCACTGGCACTGCGCAAAAAAGTACTATTTATTGGGTATGAAAAATTTTGCGCAATGTGCCCAGTGACAAAATTTTTTTTTTAATAATTAATGTGTAAAATTTAATATTTTTCGTCACAAAATTGGATATCAGAAATTTTGGGGCATGAAAATGTTTTCGGCACTAGACTTTTACCTCGTAAAGAGGTTTTTTTTATAAGATATCAGAAATTTTTTAATAAGACATCGTAAATTTTGACAATTGCAATATTTTTTTAAACAATTCAATAATTATATAATTAAGAGAATTAAAAACACATTCAATCAGAGACGTTGCGATATTATATATATTTATAAATATATTTCGATCTTGCTGTAATTGGAATTTCAAAATGTTTCATCTGCCGCAAAAAGAATTCACCACTTGCAAGCAGTATCTTTCCACATGCACTGCAAGCAGTGCAAGTAGTGTACATGCAGTAGTATACATGCAGTAGTGTAAAGGTAAAAGGTATATTCAATTAACAGGTAATATCTTGCCCAAAAGAATTTTGAGAGATAGGTGTTATATGTCAAAAGACGCGGAATTGAATTGTCTAGAACATACTACATATTTAAAAGTGATTTCATTTGTAGATTTTTCTTAAATGGAAAAAAAAAATTATTTCACCTGTAGCTGTTTACCTTTTTACTTAAAAAAACTTTGAAGGCATGCCTAAGAGCTCTTCAAAATACCTTTTCATTGATATATAGATCATATCTGTAGCTTCTAGCGTTTGGATGCTATGAGGGTTTTAATTTTAGCGGTTTTTAGTGATTTCCCGCTAAACTAGCTATTTTTCGAAAAAGTCGTAGAACAAACGTTTCTATATTTTTGAGCGGGAACAAGTCCTCATTCAAACATTTAAGCTAAATAAACGCTTTGATACAAACAAACAAACAAACAAACAGACATACTGACTTTTCATCTCATTTTCGAAAGGCGACTAAAAATTTCAACATTAATTATTTTTTGAACCAGTAATCGGATTTCGATGATCGAGGTGTCATTCGACGCGTATTTTTGATTAAAATAAAAAAATCAAAAAGGCCCCAACGGCCCCATTTGCTCCAATCATTTAAATTTTTTCCCTCCCACTTACACCTGTTTATCTCACGAATTAGGAAAGTTTCCAAAAGTCTTAGTATGCATTTTTGTAAATTAAGTTGATACCTTTCGATCGGTATATAACTCGACCTGATCGGACAGACATAGAAAATTTTCCATTCTTCCTGTGTATATATGCTAGTCGCTTTCGCACCCTTCGTGCTGCTTTCGTCACTAGCGCGGACTGGCGTCCACAGTGATTAAATATGTGAAAGTCTATTCTTTTTCTTATCATCTTTTGAATTATCTTAATCCATTTTTATTTACCAATCTACAAAGCTTTAATATAGAGAAGCCTGTAAAAATGTTCACCTTAATCCTAAAGAAGTCTACTTTTTACAGAATAGTGTAGTTTAATTTATTTCATATTGAGTTGACGGTAACTATTGGTTGATAGTTTAAATGTTTTCTTCCCATATTTAAATATTGTAAATAGCTGTCATTTTAAACTGTATTGCTTTAAAACTTCTGTATAATTTAGTATTGTTGTAGATTTAAAAGAATATTTTCTCTCTCAAAACACATATTTCCAAATGTTTTGTAATTTTTCGATATTATTTTGTGTTCAAATATCAATGAATTTTATTTTTTTAATATTATATATTGTCATTCACGCTGAGCTCAAATCAAAAAATATTCTATTGTTGCCCAAATTGAAGAGAAAGTATTTCTTTATGTGAATCCTTTATCAGAGTCGAATATCTAGGGAGGGGGAGATTGTCATGTGCACCTGGCATTGTCATTTTGTGTTGTTATCAGCACTCGACACTTGGCGTTCTAACGGTGGGCGCGCATTTGTTGCATGCCACCGATGTCGCCACCCATGCGATTTGTGTTTAACAATTTGTAGTTCATGTTTTGGTTGTCGCTGCAGGCGCAACAAACTGATTTAACTTATCGCGCTTGCCACGCGGCATTCATGTGAAAACAACCAGTTTGTTGCAACAACAACATCAACAACAACATCAACAACAACATCAACAACAACAACAGTAGCAACAACAACTGCAAAAACACGCGTTGCCATGGCCTTCATTACAGTTACACTTACAATTACTGGCAACATGGTGCTGCCACAAGTGCGGCAGACAGCCAACACTGTTGAGAGAGAGGGAGGGAGCCATACAGAGATAGACATAGTGAGAGAGAGAGAGAGAGAGAAAGGCAACAATATTTATGATAAATATTTGCTGGCCGAGCTTGGAACTACAAAGGATACGATGGTAAATGGGAATCGGGCTCTGGGACTCGGTATTATTTTTGGCAATGGATTTGCAAATTTAGCTTGTCGGTTCAGTTGAAATGATTCGCAAATACAAGTACGCTTTTCCCTCCCCAAAATTGATCATTATACTCACTATTATATATAAAATTTATACATTCTATACGTTGCCTTTGTCATTGTAATTCCAAGTAAAATATCCTCTGAGTTGTGTTGAATATTCTTTGTGTATTTCTACGGCAATGTGTATTGTGAAAGGCATCACTTGACAGACAACTGTCAATATCTGAAGATTGGAGCTTATAATGTGCAAAAATTGTAATTATATAAGTAACTATTTACATTATTTTTAATAAATTGTAAATATTTTAAAATACGAACTTTACTCTCCTTTATTTCACATTTCTTACAATCTGCTGGCAGTTGAAAAGTCAGAGTCGTTGATTATTTAAATAGTAATTTCAAACATGCCCCAAATTCCTATTAATCTGGCATTTTTCAATTAGCATGCACTCATATGCAGACCATGTATTTGAATTGTGTATGTGTTATATGTCTGTATGTATGTTGCATTCAACAACAACTAAAATTACTGGATATGTTTGGAATTGGCAACTGGCTAACTGTGCCATGTCCCCTTGCAGGCAGACATTTCGACTCATAAACTATAAATCTGCAACATTCGAACAACAAAACTTGAAGTAATGCAACAACAACAACACTTTATGCAACAAAAAGTTGCTAAAGTTCAAGTGCTTCGAGCTCAAAAATTCGTATTTAAATTCGTATTCCAATTGCGAGTGTTGTTGGCCAAGTTACTTGCATGTTGCTGCCGTGTTTTTGTTGATATTTTTGTTTCTGTTTATTTCGTTTTGTTTTTTTGTTTATGTTTGGCAGCTTTTGCAGTATTTGCTCAGCGCTCGATAGTCATAAATTTGGCAAACAAGCAACAAGAAAATTTACTGAATATTTCTCATAGAAATTTTTACAGTTTTTCTTTCCTTCTTGTCTCTTGTCTCTCTCTGTTTGGGCTTAGACTGCGAGATAGCTCATAACAAATGGCCAAAAGCAAATGGTAGAGCGCGAAAAATATGAAAAATTCGACTAGTAGCAATGTCTTTGCTGCGGCTTTCCTCTCTTGAGCCCAGTTTGTGGGCGGGGCCACGCCCATACAATTTCAGATACCGAAAAATTGAAATGGCGAGAACTCGACGCGAATGTCCTGGCAAACATTTCGCCCGTTAGCCTTTGTCCAGCAGCCAGCCAGACAGTCGGCCAAAAGGTTGTTGTAATCATGAATGTTTGGTGTTGTTGTTGTTGCTGTCGCTGTTCATCTTCTGTTTGTTGTTTGTAGCTACAACAGCAGCGGCAACCGCAAACACCGCAGACAAACAGTTTGTTGGCTTTGTGGGAAGCAGTTGGGGGAGAGTTGGAGTAAGCGGAGAGAAAAGAGGTGAAGATATCGTGCATTTGGTTTATGAATTCTGTTTTCCCTGCAAGCGTTCAGCCGGAAAATACGAGCCATTCTCAGCCAGACCCAAGAGAAATTACAGAACTTCTTCAACGCATTTTTCTATCAATTTCCGCATTTTCACATTTTATCAGTATTGTTTTTGTTTTAAATTGTCTTTGTTGTTGTTGTTGCTGACCGCCATCCCATTAAAATGGATCCTTTTGAAGTTTTGTTTTCCTTCGTGTTTATTCTGGCCACAAAATTTTAATTGGTAATGTTTTTGTCACTCGCAAACGTTGTTTACTTTCATTAAAGTAATTTACAAAGTCAAATAAATATTTACATTTACCATCAACTTTATGTATTTTCCGTGTACTGGCTGTCAGTTAGCGATGATCCTTAAATAAACTAGTTAATTTCTTACAAATGGGTTAAAAATGTCTGTAAAATGTGTGATTTTTGTGAGACTTTTACGTAAATTTTAAAAGCACTAATTTTTCAGTAAGTCGACAAGTGTTTCATAGGTTGTGTTATTTTTTTGTAAATGTTAAAATTCGTATTAAAAATTATTTTGTTAGTTGATGGCTTAAAATGATAAAGATAATTATCTAGTACTGTTACCAGAAATAATAAGTACTTTAATATTAAAAGAGTTTCTTGTTAAAAACACTGGGTAAAAAATTATAAAAAATTATAAATACTTTAATAAAAATGTGTATTTGGTACCCTTCTTCAGAACTTTATTGTAATTCTGCATCTCCGTTTTTCTAATACCCTGTAAAAAATAAAATGAGCAACTGGCGTATAAAACAGATTTGAAAAATTATAGTAGATAAAAGTAAATGTTAGGCCAGCAAAAGAAAGAATTTTTAACCGCTATCCATCCAAAAGAAAAATATCAGCTCTCCATGGCAGTGCAGGGTATTTCTTAGTCGTGCATTTAGCTGTCAATATTCTTGGCTTGTTTGCCGTTAGTTTGGCTTTATTGATATGTAAATGTCGCACTTATGCACAGGAAACTCAATTTTTTCGCGTCCTTGTCAGCTAAAAATGCTGCGCACGTCTCGCAATTATGGCGCTAATATGCACTTGACAATGTAATGACATTTATTGAACGAAAGCAACAACGATGGCAAAGCGACGCCGACCGAGGCAGCGACTGAGGCAGAGGCAGAGGCAGCGACTGAGATTCTTGTTGGCTTGAAGGCAACTTGGCGACAATTGGAAGTGGATGCTCCAGGAGAGTGGATGCTGATTGAACATTTCAGTGGTGGGAGCAGCGAACCAGACGAAAGGGGTAGGAGGCGACGGGGAAGGGGGTCACACTGTCAGATTACTTGCCTTATTGGAAGACGAAGCTGTCGCAGTTGTAAAAGAATTTTCGCAGCGTCTTCCCCAAAGCTGAATGGCGTTAATTCCATGCCGCTGACATGGCAATTGACAACTGGAACCGACTTGAGAGCTTGAGCTTGAGCTTGAGTTTGGCTCTGGGTGCACAAAAGCACGCCATTTATTAATGTAGCCATGTGGAAGCCAATCAAAAGTAGTGGAAAGCCAGCTCTAACGTCGGCTGATTGCCAGTTATCCAATGCACAAAGCAGAGCCGCGATAACCACACACAGACGAAGAGAGAAAGAGAAAGAGAGACAGGCTGAGAGGCAGACAGAATGGCAGACTCGGCGAATACGTAATGCCGCAGTGGAGCAACTGTTTGCAGGCATCTAATCAAACAATTTTCACAGTTGCATATTAGCGGCATATTCCGTAATACTTCCACCCTTTTCACACTCTCTCTCTTCCCCCTCTTCTTGCCTCTTCCGCGAGTTGCCCAGATCGACATGCAATTAAATTTTCGCTTTGACTGAGTTGCGTCAAATTATTATTTATCAATATGTCTGCAGTTGCATGGCGGCTCTATGTGTGTGTGTGTGTGGGTGTGTATGTATTAGTGTGTGTCAATTACACTTGACGAAATGAAAAAATAACATACAGTTCATATAGTGCAGGAAATCGAATTTAACAGAGAGAAAGAGAGGGATGAAGCATCCCAAAGGGAAGCAAGGAACGAAAGAGATAGAGAGAGGGGTAGAGGTGCAATTGTGGCAACAAGGATTTGCATATTATTTGATGTGGCATGTGACACATATTCACGATAACGTTGCCACGAAACTTGCGCCTTTTCGAAAATGCTGTGAGAAATGCAAATACCTTGCGATGAGACCGAGAATGTGACTTTTAAAAACTCGAACAGGTAACAATTAAAAGTTTCTACATTTTTTGTAAATATTTTATAACTGAAAATTTAATATAAATTAATCTATTATTGCAGACTATTGGTCGCGGTTTGCGCTATGCCAGCTATATAAGTATGACAAGAATACAAGGTATTCCTAAAATGATTTGTAGATGATTTTTATAAATAAATAAATAAATAATTTATATACTAATGAGATAATGCTATATGTTTATAATATTTGAATAAAATTAAATTCAAATTAATTTGAGTGATTTACATCATTACATTAAGTACTTTCCTCCCTCTCCAAATTTTATCTCCAAGCCCCCAAAACAAAGCCTCAGGATTGACTTTTGGCAGTGCCCTTTGTAAACGAGCCTCAAGAGGCGTTTCCGTTTAAATTCGCATATCGTTTGTTTTTCTCCGGGGAGTTGGTAGACTAAACGTAAATTTTCCTACTGGGACGCTCTCTCCGTCAAACGGGTTTAAGGGTAACAATGCTTGTGGAATTGCATTTGAATGTATGGAAATGTCTATAGAAATTGGCAAACTCACTTCCTAATGTCACGACGATATGCGAAATGAGGGAATGTGGCTAAGAGTGTCTTATGTATTTACCAGGCCAAAGTCTCGTATGTGACTTTATTTTCTCTGATTTACATGCGCGTCTCGCCCCTTCAGGCCGCCAGCCCTTTGGCGATTATTTGCTTGGCTCGAATGAGCTTATTGGTCTTGGCACATAATAAAATTATTTATTGCATTATAAATAATACAGGGCACTCGTAATCATCCACAAGAACGAAACATTTCTCTCGCTTTCAGCTTCTTTTCAATTTCAATTTGCATTCTGTGCCATCAATAAGAAAAGCCAAGCTCAACCCCAAGCTAAATCGAACCCCATGGCAAGGCAACAAAATAAATAAAATTAAAATAAAAATTTATAAAAGCATTGCGGCAATGCTGCACCATTGGATCATGGGAGGAACATTGAATGCCAGAGAGAAAGAAAGAGAGAGAGGGAGAATGGGAGGGGGGTCAATGGGGTTATGTGTGTTGTGTGATTTTATTGTTTATCGATACAAAGCTCGTAAAATACCTGACACAAGCGCCATAAACACATGTGCCAGAGATGAGCAAGAGTGAAAAAAAGCAATCAATGAAAAGTAAAATTGGTTATAAAAAATAATGGAAATGAACGCTCGATTATAATATTAATTTATTACAATTTATTTATAGTTTCAAATCTAAAATAGGTAAATATAAATAAACTTTGAAATAATCCATTATTATATTAGGTAAATGGATTTTAATAAATATATATCAATAAATTGGATATTATTAAGTACAAGAAAAGTTCAAACCTTTGACACTCTAAAATAAATAGGTAGTTAAATAGAGAAGTTAATTAAAATTTCATAATGGCCCATTCATCAATTCTAACTTTTTATATTATAAATTTTTTTTTTTTTTTTGAATAATTGACCAGTTCTATAATCGTTTGACCTTGTGATTTGTGTGAAAACACTCAGATAATTATTTTAAAATATTGGTTAAAACTCTTTCATTTTAGAACTAACATGAACTGAAAAAAATAAGATTTCATAGACTCTCGACTCAAAACCCATACACCACAACTTTTGATATAGTCTATATTACACACATATATATATATAGACATGTGGAATTTGGTAAAAAAACGCACTTTTAAGTAATTAAAATATTTATTATGTGAATTTCCTGCGTTTTCGTGCCGCGTGCATCTCTAAGCAGGGAGAATGTGTGGGATTGCTCGGGGGTTTTGTTTGATATGGTTTCAGGTTTCTGTTTACATAATTGAAATTTCTAATGACTTTGCCAAGGTTTATTGTGCAAACAAGTCGCCCACACACACACACACACACGCACACACACGCCATTACACACATATGCAGTAAAGCTAATGCAGACAGGCGGCATTCAAATGTATGTATGTAATAAACTGGCCAACTGACCGTCCCCGTCCCCGCACCCTGCCAGTCAATTCTGGCTCAGTTTGGCTTGCGGCTGACACATTTTGCACTGGCTTTTGCTGCTGTTGCTGCTGCTGCTTCCGCTTTTTGCATTTGCTTTTAAAATATGGTTAAACAAAATGTTGTTGCATAGCTTTGTGCGCTGGGAACACGATGCGTATACGCTATAATTCCACTTGATGCCTTTGGGCGTCATTCACATAAAGTGCTTATGTGTCTCTGTCTCTGTCGCCTTGTCATGCACTCCCCACTCCCTAATCCACTTTGCTCGGTGGAAATAATATTAACACTAAACAGACAGCGCCACAAGAAGCTGTCTATGCAACGCGTTGGGGCATGATATGACTGGGAGTGGGAGTGGGAGAGCAGGAGTATACGCATCTCATGCTGTTCCAAGTATATGCCCCATGGCCATAAACTTTTCATTAGCAAGTCAGTTTGTTATTGTTACTGCCGTTGTTGTTAATTCCGCTGTTTTTGTTGCTGTTGTTGTTGTCGCGACAAAAGGCCGCCTTAAGTGCAGGACGGCCATAAAGGCTGTGCTGAAATTTGTCAAAGGTTTTTATGTCAGCGAGCGGCGGGACTATAATTGTTTTATGCTTTCCTTTTTGTTTTTACTGTGGCTAACAAACTATTACCACAAATGAAGTGTGTGCCGGGGCTAGCCAAATGACAATAAGGATACGCAGGATGACAGCAACAGGAAAAGGGAGAGGAAAAGCAAAGAGGAAAGGGAGGGGGAGAGTTAGAGAGAGGGAAAGGGAAAGGAACAAGGACAGGCAGGCGTGACTGCGATGCAACAAGGGTTATTTGCTCGAAGGACACGCATTTATCAAACCAGACAAAAAGCAGAACATTCACAGCTCACAATTCAACAGTCACGAGTCACAACTCAAGCTTCATCTTTGAGTAAGTAAATAATCGAGTATACTCGTATTATAAGGACTTTAGGGCTAACCAAAGTGAAACCTTGGCCTTTAAGGTTTGTTTGAGTTGACTATGCTGTAAATAAACAGATAATATTCATAAGCCCATTAAAAGGTGACCTTAAACATTTAGAGATGTCCGAAATCTTAACTAAATGACTTTTGATTCATAATATATCAACAACTTAGAAAAGACCAAAGGAACTCTTTACTTTAAATAATTAAAAAGATTCCTTTATTTTCTGCTCTTGAACTCAGCTTGATTAAAGGAAAATCAGTTTGTAGATTCACAAAATATTGGCACATAACTGCAATAAATTAGAAAAATGCTTTTGCACATAAATCTGAGAAATGGCAAAATGAAAAAGTCACATATACATAGACTTTCCGTTAGCAAGGAAGTTTTCCTGTTATTGTTGTTGTAGTTGTTATCCCTTTTTGGTAACTCCACTTGAATTCTTGGCTAATTAGGAAATGCGTTGCTTACTTCAACAATGTCGATTGGAAAACTTTGTTGAGTTTTGCTTAAAATGAAGTGGCAAAGTAATTTGGTGAAAATTTTACAGTTGACAAGCGATGAAAAATGCAAAAAGCGCTTATTCAGCAGCAACAACAAACGAGAACAAACGACAGCAACAACAACAACCATAACACGGATAATCTAAACCAAAGTCAGTTGAACATCATCATGGCCATCATCAGCGGGCTCATGATTATGCTTATCCCTTTTTCGCAAGAGCATAATGTGATCCACACACACACACACTCTAACAACAACAACTGCAACAATAAAGACGAACACGTGAAAATCCATAATATTTGCGCAAACAATCGAAGCTAAAAAAGTTAATCAAAGCAGACGCAGCGCAAAACTTGCAACAATATCCGTGAAAAAAGGGAGAAAAATAGAAGAAGAAATTGGCGGATAAGGGGGAAAGAAGGAAATTTCAGCTGCGTGTGCGTTGCGCATTTGCATTTGAATTTGCAAGTGTGTATGTGTACCAGTGTGTATGTGTATTAGTGTGTGTTGGTGTGTGTGTATTGTCGTCCTCGACTGCGAATTGGTTAGCATTGCAAATGTGCGCGACTTTTGAAGGCTTATTCAAATATACTCAAGAGTGGATTGGCAACTCGAACACAGGCCTAGTCGAGACCCCGAAATGCTAATCCCGTTGCCCATGTCAAATCACAGAGATATATACATATATATAATTAACGGCATTGCACATCAACAACAACAACAGTTGGAATATTTTGAGTAGCGATAGATTATCGAGTTTGATTGTCGTGTGAAATTGAGAATGCGAGAAGCGAATGAATTAGAAATGCATGTGTTTTTAAATTTTTTTATCATTTCAGTTAAATTTAAATTTAATTTTAATTAATTTAATAATAATAAATCTTAACCTTTACTTAATTTTGGTCAACTGTGCTCAGTTGACATTAAATAAATAATTAAATAAATAAATAATTTAAAATTTGTTTCACTTATTAATGGTACTACAAAATAAAAGTCAATGGCTTTTTAAATTTGCATTATTCAATAAATTTCTATAAAAATTGACATAGAAAATAAAAATAAAATAAAATTTAATAAACAAAATTTAATTTTTGTCTCAATGCTTTCAATGGTTGTAATTAATTGTATCAAATTCAAACAAAGCTTTTGTTGCTCTTATAACTTCTCAAAATCAATAAAATTGTCGTAAAATTTTCAAAAATAAAAGACAAAATAGAAAAAGCTACAAATATATGTTAAATATGTGCTCTTACAATCAAGACGATTTCTTCATTATTAAGCATTTTTGGACGAAAATTCCAAGTTCTAATATTCTTGTTTTAGCTTATCAGTGTTTCAGTGTACAGTATGTTATTCAAAACTCGAGAAATATTTTTGTTTTGCTAGACTCTCCGTCTATAGGTTTGCTTACCATGAAAGAGTATTTGTCTAGTCGCATTTAGTTATATTTAATTTTTATTGCGTACGCTCCAACTATTTGAATTATAATTTCAGCTGATTTTTGCCCCTACAGCAGGCAGCACGTTGCAAAAAGGCGTTATATGCCAGCCACGACCTGCCACGTGCTCATGCCACACTTAAAGTCGCACACGCACACAAAGATAGAGAGAGAGGCAGAGAAAGAGAGAGGGAAATAGAGAGTATTGGTGTGTGCTTAGCCGCCGTCACCTTAAATAGCGCTTAATGTTGTTGTTGTTGTTGTCTTCGGTCGTTTTGTTGTCCTGCTACATTCTATTCCGTTGTGCATTTTCCAGCACTGCCACAAAACGTGGCAAGAACAGGGCAACGAAAAAAGGGAGAAAAAGAATTAAATTTTTGACTGGCATCGCAAGCATCACGAATGCTGCTTCTGGTTTTTATTCGTGTTGGCTCACCGAGTGAGTGCCATTGCCATTTTATGAATAATTCATATCAACACACTCAAACTCACACACTCACACTCGCACAGGCACACACAAACTGGTGTGTAGGGATCGACACAAAGGACACGCATACATTTTCATATTGACACTCGTCGCGTTTTCCTTCGAGTTGAATTTCTCATTCCCCTGGCAGATTCTCATCATCGTTCGGCGGCGTCATTGTCTCCTGAGCGTGCCTTTCCTTTGTCTACCGCCTGTCACACAGAGTCTATCACACTCACACCCACTCTTCTCCTTGTTGTTGTTGTTGTTATTGTCTTGTTGTTGTTTGTCTTGCATTCTTGTGGCACATTTTTTGTTGCTGCTGTCTTATGTGAAAGCCTTTGAAAGAGCTTCAAAGGAGTGGCAGAAATTGCCTCCAAATTGCTGCTGCTGTTGCTTTAAGCTGCGTCCCATCAACATACACACACACACACACACACACACACACACGCACACACGCACAACACACATACTCACACCTACACAGTGGCAAGTCGTGTTGCATACCGCGCGTATTTTTCGCTTGCTTTTTGGCCTCGCCTCGCGTGTGGTGACGCAAATCGCCAATTGGCCAAACCAACGCTTTGTGGTTGTTGCGGCAGCTCTTGTTATTCTGCCTCTTGGTGTTGCTGTTGTTGTTCTCTTTGTTCTTCTTGTTGTTTTGTTTATCTTGCTGCGAAATTTCGCTGATTTTCGCGCGCAAAAACAAACGAAATTGTCCAAATTCGCAACGCGCGCTGCAATGTGATGTTGACTCATTATACCCTAACTAAGGGGGTATTGCTTCTTAGCAGTGACTCAAGTCCAAACTTTGGGTCGAGCTTAAATTTCAAATTTTTCAACTAAGTAAAATGTTGTTGCAGAATTGAATTTCAGGTCAAGCAATGAACAATTGATTCTCCGCAAGGAAATCGGTTAAGTTTTAAGTTATGGGAGTTCAAAGTTTTTAAAATTGGCAGTTTGGCAAAAGAATCAAAATTTTCGAAAAATTCAAATGCTAATCCAGAATTAATTTACAAGTCCAACCATGAAAAAATAAAATGTCAAAGGCTAAAAAAATGTTGATACAGAATAAAATTAGAGATCGATACATCGTCAAAAATATCATCGAGTTAAAGTTCTGGGAAATTGCTTCCTCGAAAAGAAAGTGTATTTAAGCTATAAATTAATTAATAAGAATTTCATATGGTTTATTTGGTTTTTCGTTAAATGAACTCTAATTCCAAAGCCGCCAATGTCGACAAAATACATCTGATTTTTAAATGTTGCCACTGTTGTTGTTTTAGTTGTTGTTATTGCTGCCAATTTGGTTACAGGCTCCATTAGAAAGCTATTGACTGCGATTCCAATTTCAACTCCAACTCCATCTCCAACATTAGCTGCTTCATTTGGGCTTATGACTTTGCTGAATTTAAAACGCCCTGTTCGGATTTGCTAATGTGAGCAGTGATGGACAAGTTTGCGATGAGAAGGGGGAGAAACATGACTGCGCAGAGTTGTTGTTGTTGTTGTTATCGAAGCAATTGCCGCCATAATCGAAGCATGAAGCTTGCCACATTAATCAATTAATTGCCTTTAAAGTATGTTATGCTTAAACATTCAGCTTAGCTTAACATCCAACTCAAAAAAATGTTGGCAAGTGATTTATAGTATGCTTGTTACACGTGCCGCACTAAAATAACTGACCTACGTTTTCATGCAACACCGTAATTGTTGTTGTGCCGCTTAACAGATCCCAAACAAAGAGAACACGACCCTGTTAACAGTAATGTTAAAGAGCGAGAGTTGCGCTCTTAAAAGCCTTAACATCTGCTGTTAGCAGTTTACAGTTTGCCGCTCTTTAAGGGAAATTCGCTCTTCGCTTAACAGACTCTCTTCGCCTGCTGTTAACAGTTTACAGAGCGCAGCTTACAGCTCGCTGTTAACAGCGAATTGTGCTGTTATGTGGTTAGCCGCAAAGGAACATAAATCACAGCAGTCGTTGACAGTGTCGCCTGCAGCTGCCCCGCCCCCCACTCCACTCTACTCCCGCCCTTGCCACTGAGCAGTGCCCCAAATGTGCATTTAAATTAGCAGCATCCATTGCCCCTCCCCCCTCGCAGACAGTTGTGCAATGTCATTTCTATGCACAGCAAATGCATAAATCATTAACAAGCCCCGCAAAAATAATAACAATAATAATGCTAAAAACTGCAACAGTCGACGACTGCCACAATGCCCATGTGGCATGTGTGGCATATTCAACCAGAGCCGAGAGCCCAAAACCGACCCTTCCCCTCCCCCACCCCCTGCTTGCACAGTGCAACATTCAACTGCTCATGGGGCATGTGCAACCAATTACTGACATTTCCGGCAATCAGTTTTTAGCGCGTCCTACAACTGGCAACAACAACAACATCTAGCAACAATCACTTTGCAACAACAACTTGCAACAATCGTTCCAAAAACTGCCCACGATATGTAGTTATAATAATTTCAAAAATTCGCTGCCATTCAATTTGTATCGACGTTGACATGAGCCACGCAAACAAAATGATAGCTCTGCCCCTTCCCCGCCCCCCCATTATCTGCCATCCCCCACTACGTCCCCTTACCCATAGTTGCCTGCGCCTGCAAGTATGCAGCAAAAATTTATGTTCGCTCGTAGATCATGTCAAAGCGACACATTCGCTCCGAGTTGTTAGTGCTACTAACTGGGCCAAGCACCAGTGCGATTGTGTGGATTTAGAAATTGATAGTGTTCCGAATAATTGAAACTTTTCAATTTCGATGAAGAAAATGGCAATATGAATAAGCTGGAAAATCCTATATTTATCTGAATGTTATTGAGATTATTGAAATTGAGTTCAAATTCAGTTCTCCTTCTATTGTCTGTATAAACCAAATATGCCTACTTTCATTCAAGCAATCTGTTGAATTTCTTATCATCAATATTATTTTCAATACGTAGGAAATCCTAGAAAATGCGAAATTCCACAAAACTATCTGAATCTATTGATTACTGTTTAATTATTAAGAAATTGTGTCATTCTTTTGTCATTAAATTGCACAAAGCTGCACTTTAATACCTTTAATTTCCACTTTTCAGCATTTAATCTTTATCATAATTGGAGGTTTAATTTGACAATTAATTTGTGCTTTATATTTAAGGCAGTTTCTCCTGTGTATCTCGCGTTTGTCTCGCAGAACATCCGCAACCGCTCCAGCATGTACCTGTCTCTCGAGGCTGGCCTTTAACAATCTGCAATGGCAATCAGAGTGCCAGAAGTGAGTCGGCTCAGTTGTCAGTTGACCTCGTCTCCCAGTGCCCTTTTCCCTTGGACGAGTCTCAGCTCTGTTCAGCTGTCTCTCAATCTGCTTGGTTGTCTTTTCATTCAGGAAATATGTCAAAATCTTATTTGCATTTTTTCCCATTTCGCTTTTTTGATGTCGAGGCGTATTTGCTCGCACCTGCTGCCAGTTGCTAAATTGAAATCGAGGTGCTGCCGTTGCATTGGGTTCTCTTGCACCCCGAGTTGACCTTGGAGTGGGAGGGTCATGTTAAGCACACAACGAGCCAAGTAATTGCATTTAAAAATAAATACAACGGTTAGCCAACAATCGCAAGTTACAAAAGAATTATGCTAAAGTTGTAATAAAATACTAATTTCCATAATTAAAAGGAGCTGCATTCAGTTGATGATTGTTGATTAAAATATAGCGAAGCTATTCGCTATAATGACCTCAAATTATGCATTCAAACAGAAACATACGACTACCAATTAATCTACCTATCAATTGAAAAACATAACAAATGAGTTTTCATTAATTTGCGGAGGGAATTTCAGTTCTGATTTATTCTTATTTTGCATAAAAATGATTGCACAATTTTGCAGCTGCCCAAAAGTGCATTTCAAATTATAAATAAAAGTGCATCTCAATATGCGTCCATTTATTTTAAAATCAGAAATTACATTACTTATTTAATATCAACTAAGAGCAGTTGACCAATTGACGTGAATATTAAAGCATAAGTTTATTAACACAAAATTTAAAGTAAATATTTTAAGTTTTATTTATATTAAATTTTTAAATGGATTTTAAGGTCACAAGGGACATTGGTGTAATAATCATATTTCAATAATATAAAGCAAAATTAATAAATATTTCAGTCAATTATAATTAAAATAAACGAAAAGATTTCATGAACCAAATGAATTGACTTTTAGCAATTAATTATAACAATCACTTTGAAGTCAAATCAAAGCTGAGGTAAGTTATCTAAATTGAAGCAAATAAATCAAACAGTTTCAGCTGCAGTCGCTGTTTGATTTAGTGAAAAAAACGTTGATTTTCCGAGTTTTTCACACCAGCCACTCGTTATGGTAGTCAGATGATAAAAGCTATTAAAAATGGCAAAATGCAGCTGCAGCTTCAACCAACGCTGGATAAATGGCCGTCAGCGTCTTTTAACTGACTGACAGTTGGCGTTGTGAATCCAGAGTCAGAGTCAGAGTCACAGTCAGTGTGAATCCTGCAGGGTTTGTCAAAATATGCGTCAACAGCATTAAATTTGCATAGAAGTTGCTGGCTTTTCTTGCAATTCGTTTGCCTCCCTCTTATTCTTTTCCTCCTCTTTTCCTGCTCTTTTACTTACTCTTCTCTGTTTTCTATCTTAAATACATGCAGCGACAGCAAATGTAAATGACGCGAGTCTATTAAAAATGCAAAAAGCGCAAGCAAAAATTTGGAAAAATCTGAGACAGCCCAGAATATA
The DNA here is from genome assembly GCA_963924055.1 of Drosophila limbata. NCBI lineage: Eukaryota > Metazoa > Arthropoda > Insecta > Diptera > Drosophilidae > Drosophila > Drosophila limbata. The sequence goes on from OZ001353.1 coordinate 15,610,837, forward strand.
TTATTAATATTTTTAAATTTATTCAAGGTAATCATTAAATTGAATACCGAATATTTCAAAATAATCATTAGTTTGTATTTAAAAACAAAAAATTTGTAAAGCATTACGTAAAGTTTTATTACATTCTTTTAAATTTAAGAACTTGGGAAATTGAGGCAAGCGGAATTTAATGCAATTTATAAAGTTAATACTAAAATATTAATATTGTAAAGTAAACATGTTTATGAAATCAATCATCTAACTTTCCGTTTATTACTTGTGCATTTTAATTAATTTCATTAAGAAGCCAAAATGATTTGATTAATTCCCATCTCTACCTTTTCTCCTGCTTATAATTAGTCTAGTTTGTTTTGTGTTTTTTCTTTTAAATAATGGGAATTCTGAAAATAATTAAACATATTGGCTTTATAAATTTTGCCTCATTCAAATATTAAATAGTATAAAGTATCTAATTTAAAGGAATTCTTCACATATCGTCCAAAAGCATGAAACAATATTTTGCATCCAAATGCCAAAGAGTTCTCAGACGACAGCATCTGAGGCAGAGTGGGAATGAGAAGTGAGAATTGAGAATCGAGTGCTGAGATGCTGAGATCGAAAGGCAGCTCGTACAGCCATTTTATTTATAATGAAGTTCATTTGAACTATGTGCGCAATACAAAGGAAAACATTGAAGGGGGATAACAAAAGCAGCAAGTAACGAGCAAAAGGCAAAAAACGCTTTAATATCATGTTCCGTGTGTTGTTGTTTTAGTTTTGCTCTTTTTCGTGAGCGGCGGAAGCATATGAAGCGAGTACAAGGATTGCAGCAAGGATTCTTGAATCCTACTCCGGCTATTGTGTTAAGCAGTTGTTCTTCTTTTACATTGTTGTTGTTGTTGTTCCGGCTGTTGCTGTAAGATTAATATGCTGCCGTTTTCTACTACTTATGCTGCCTTTCAAGCTTGGCGAATTCTTAAAGGACGCACAGCACGTCCTGCCAAGTTGCCAAGTGTGTGTGTGTGTGTGTTAGTTTAATGACTGCATGTCTGTCTACTCTTTGTATGCGTGTGTTGAAAACTTAAGTCATGCAGCAAGCCAGCACGAGGCATGCAACAGCAACAACATCGAGAACAACATCAGGAACTAAATGCAACACACAAACAAACATTTCCACTCACAACTTACTTTAAAACAGGATTTATTGTGCGTCATGCATGTGTCGGTGTAAGTGTGTGTGTGTGAGTGTGTTGACTGAAAATGCAATGATGCCGAAATTCAGCACTCAACTTGCAACTATCACATGCAGCAAAAATACTTAACAGGCCCCTTATTCTCCCCTCTCTCCTCTCTCCTCTCTTCAACTCTCCTCTCCACTCTTCTCATCTCGCCGACACTTTGTGTGTGTGTCAAGAGTGAAAATGAGCAGCCGCCTGTCAGACAAGTGTACAATGTCGGGATGGGGTCAGAGGGGGACTGTTGTGGTACCAAGGGGGGGGACAGTGTCCTTTCAGTGCTGCAGCTTGCGGAAATTTCAACACAGCCCATTTCGCGCCTGCTCTGCATGTCGTTGAAAGCCATAGAACTGAACTTGCCGGCAATTACACATCATGACCATAAAGTCGTCCACTTATAATGAAGTTTGTTCCTTTTTTCCCTTTGGTTTCTGCTCGTTTTCTTTCCATTGTGTATCAAGTTGCAGACAAAAACTTTACAATAATAATGTTATATTTAGCCCTAAGGCCAAACCAACAAGCGATGCAAAATTGTGAAAAGAATTTGTCAATAAATGTTGGAAAAATGTAAAAGAAAACATACTTACATAGGGCAATTAGCTTGACTCTGAAATGTATAAGGATGCTTAAATTTTACTACAAGGAGAAAGTATCTCAAACAAATATTAATTGAAATTGATCACAACGATGATTTAGATTCAATAAAAATAACTTAATACTCTGCGAAAGGGAAAACTTATTTAATAGCAAATTTGAAGATTACTTATATATTAAGTTGATAGAAACATGAAAATGAATTGCGAAATATATATACTTATTTAAGGTAATTTTAAATCATAAAAAATGCTTGCTTTCCATTGCTAATTTAATTATTTGAACGGCAACAGAGCATAACGATTTTATTTGCTGTTGTGCTCCGCATTACTTATTACCAAACTGAATGCTAAACTTGGTCTACAGGCTGCGCCTTCTGTCCTTCTGGAGGATCTTGTTGATGTCCCTGTCACTGGTGCGGACAAGGTTAATTTGACTGGCGCCCGCGTGGCTGTGTCGCAATCTCAAAGCCAGACAGGCGGGGGCAATGATGTCGTCGACATGTGGCACCTTCGCCGAGACTGGCACCCGGGTGATGCCCGTCCACAGCATGTGGCGGCCAAGATGATCCTCCGTCGGCCTGGCCGCAATGAACACCTCAAAGGCGCCGATTCGAGGCTTGCAGTTCTCGTTGAGCCGGAGCTGGAGCTGCATCTGGGGCTGCAAGGTGCGCAGCGCCTCCGCCAGTGAGGCATGAAGATCCAGGGCCCGCTTCCGGTAGCTGTAGTTAACCGGACAGTACTCGATGTAGAGCACCGGCTGCTTTGGATCCAACGGCGGTGGCGCCTCCCGCGGTGGCATTCTAAACTGCCCTCAAGTTTAGTTTCAGTTTGGCTTTATTTTTGTGTTATGATTTCATAGTATTTGGCATCGAATCGGGCCTCGAAATTGACACACAACTGCTGGCCAGCCTCGCTCAGTTTTACCTTAATAAATCAAGCATAGAGTATCTGTACCTGGCAAATAAATCGCTGGTCTGTCAGATTCCAAATGCAAATCCGTATACCGCTGGCAAAATGAAAAGCTTGCCACATTTAAATGCGAGCATATTTTGTTGATTTTGCCACGATGGACACAAAATTGCAAACTGTCCACTTTCAGCTGACATTTGGCTGGCGGTTTTGGCCTCCAGCTAAAACTTTGTTAAATTTTCTAGCCAAGCGGCCAAAGCTGTATCTTTCTTTATCTAATAAACCCAACAAAAACTGAACCGGACCGGACCAAACTCAGCTAAACTGAGCTGAGCTGAGTTGAGTTGAGAGAACAAAGGCTCAGCAGCAGTCTCATTGTATTGCCGGGGGCAAGGTTGACGGGGCCATTCAATTCATTTTATTTTATTCACATTTATTGAAAGCGGAACAGCGCTGCTGGCAAATAAAATATGATAAAATATGAAAATAGCAATATAAGGAAGATAGAAAAAGTTGGCAAAATCTATGAAAATCGAAAATATCCCGCTTATGATAATAATGTTCCATGCTCCACTGAGACCAAAGATCGAGACTTCAATGTGCCCCAGACAACAATAAGGAAGCGGCAAGCTGACTGAAAGCAAAAGAAAAATGTTTACGAGTATTTATTAACTGGGTTGGGTGACTGTGCCGAGGGAAAAAGGAATGGAATAAGAAGAGTAGGTGGGCAGGTATTTTATTTTATCGGGATTTTATTGAATTATAATTTGGCTGCCCTATGTTGAATAAGCTTATTTAGCATAAAAGAATTTATAATATTAGATTTGTATAAATTTAATTTTTATTTAAGGAGCTAATTAAAGAACAGTAAAAGTATCAGCCACAGAGCTACCTCAAATAAGAGTTTAGAATAATGCAACGAAATTGGATATATAACTAAATTTCGGATTAATTATAATAGTTTTAACTCTTTTCCGACTGCCAAATTCGATTTATCATCAAATTTAATGAAAACCACAAAGTTTGCTATATGAATTTTCAACATTTCATTCATTGTTTACAAAGCGCTTAAAGCGATAGTTGGAAATTTAATTAAACTGTGAAATAAATAAATTTAGTATAGGAATTTGTTATTAACTACTACAATTAGCTGAATAGTATTTAAATAAATCTCGTTTCTATGTACAATATATTTGATTCCATCCCTTCCTAAAAGTAAAAGTTGAGCTGTCAGTTGAGTAGAGATTAAGAGCAGGCTGTTATTGCAGTCGAGAAGGCTTTAAGTGGATTGCAGTATTTAAATTTGTACAAATGTGTGTGTGCTTCAACTTGCCACATCCCCTGTCAATTTGTCAGTTAACGCGCATTCTGCGGCGTTGACAGCCTGCAACCTTCAGTTACACTTTTTCAGCCTCGACGTAAATTGGCCAATGCCTTTGTCCAGCAACAATAACAACAATGTCTACCAACTTTGCGAGTTTCCCAGTTGCGAGTGCTGGGATTAAAAAACGTTTTGCATGCCCGTTAAGTCAGAGGAAACTGTAAACGAGGGCAGAGAACAGAGGACAAAGGACGAAGGACAGAGGGCAAGGAGGGGAATACGGAAGGCAGGTCAATGGCGTTGGCAACGAAAATGCGTAAACGAATTTGTGAAAATTATTTGTGCAGTAGGGCAAAGCTTGATTAAATTTTCGCTACGAATCCACTGGGCATACAGCATATTATATTTATTTATACCATTCCGACCATTTCCATTCCCATAAAGTACAGAGAACTGAGCTGGCTTCAAATGAGTTTTCATTGATACCCAGTACTTTGATTTTGTATGTGTGGATTGGGTTGGAAAATTCCCAGGCGCATTACGTACGCACCAGGCTATAAAAATGCTCTGGTTCCACTTTTTCTTTTTTCCGTTGTTGACTATTTTTCTCTTTTTTTTTTATATTTCAATTATGAAAACTTTTTACGCTCGCAACGTTCACAAGGAAGGCCTGTATAAATAAGGGAAAAGCATGAAAATGGTATTTTTTATTTGGATGTTGTGTTGTTGTGAGTGGGGGCTTGTCTACGATTTCCTTGCTATTTTCTCCCATCAGCCAATGCGTCTTTTGTCGCCTTAAGTAAACAAACATTTACGGCTCAATTGTTTTTAGAGCTCAGCTTTCACGTAAATTGATGAGTTTTAAATTGTTCGACGGATCATATACTTATTCATATTGTTTTCACTTTCTCTTTTATATCTGTTATTTTCATGCTGCTTTATTCTTGTAATTTATTCATTATCAACAGCCTCAGCCTAATTGGAGGCGACATTAGATGGAATTTAGTCTACTTTGAAACGAATTCTTGCTATTACTTGATCTGGAAACTGTGTGAAAAATAACCAAATAAGTATTTAAATCGATTTCACTACGACAATAATAATGCTGGAAATTACATACGTATTACTTAAGTTTGTTATTCTATTTTAATATTTTTTTAAATAATTACTATCTCTTGATTGATTTGTGTCATCAATCATTTACATAATTTTCAGATTAATAAGTTTTTTTAGCATTGTCATTTTTAATTAAGTTTTTGCGAGTGCAAGATGCCTCAAAGTCTAGCACAATATTAAAAATAGCTCAAAAAATTGAATGATTAAAGTATTTAAATGATAGAAGAAATTAGTATGCTGAGAGGTGGCATATGTTGTAATTTGCCTTAAGAAAATTAGCGCAAATTGAGACAATGAATTATGGGAGACAAAAGTTGTGCTTGAGTTTGCCTTCTTCACGTGGCTCTGTTGCCTGTTTTATCAACAGGTAAACTTTTTATTCAGTTTGCACTTAGCCCCACGTTTATAATTAAATATTTTCTTTTCAATTTTCATAACTTAGCTGAGCGACGAGCTCAGTTGCTCACGCGTTTTACGTTTTAAAGTGTTTTGTTTGTCGTTAATTAGCAATTTATGCCTCCTGTCTGCATTGAAGAGTCGGGCGAGGGGGACAGAAATGACGGAGGTGGCTAAAGCGACTTAATGACCCGCCCGCAGTGGTGTGTGTATGTATGTGTGTATGTGTGTGTGTGTGTGTTAGATTTGATTAATTACCTAATTATTGTATTATATTATCCAACAGCTGAGGGCTTTGTATCTTTAAGCTCCCCTGCGGTCAGTTTGCTTTTGTTTAATAATTGAGAAAGCCGCCGGGCTTGTCTATAACAAAAGTATCTTAGCACATTTGAGTGGCAGGCTCATTGATTTTTTACCTCAGATACCCTGCACTGAAATCTAGACAAGATGAGCTTAACAAGTCAGCCTTTAATACTAAAAATTTCAATAAATTAGACGAGCAAATTTTAATGGTAGGAAAGAAGTGGTGAATGGTTAACGAGACTAGCTTACAGGGTATTATTTAATGTCTTGCATGTTTCCCCACATAAAAGGTCAAGCAGCAACAATTTCGAAAACAATTGTGGCGAACCCAAACCCCAACCCCAACCCATGTCAGACCTTCGGTCAAGCTATTGTAAATATTTAGATTGAAATTCCATGCACGTGCGCCCAAAAATAAAAAAATATATATATATAAAAGAAGAGAATAGAAAAAAACTATGAATTCGAGTACTCGAAACATTTTCGCATTGTGGAAAACTGAATGCCAAAGTCATTTACACAGTAAAATGCGAATTTCGACTTATTTTCTGATAGTTTTAAGAAATTGAGGTCAACATAAGGTTTAACTGCGTCTCTTTCACTGTTTGTGTGTTTGGGTATGAGTGTGTGTGTGTGTATTTCTCGTTAGAACGATTGACATTCAATTTATTTAACAATCGTTTTGCTGATCACAGAATTATTCATTGGATTCACATAAATACGAGTATTGCTATACTGATGTCTGTGTACTACTCTGACACAGTGATGCTGAAGATAGTGCTGAAGATAGTCCGCCTGGATAATAGAGTTATAGTAGTTATTTTAACAGAATCGATATCAAAATACTTATCGATAACCTATCTTTCGGTGAATATTTAGCTAATTCTATATTTCTATTTATATAAATAATATGATAATGCTTGCTATACACTTCCTGGCTAAAACAATCAAGCAAACTATATTCAACACACATTCACAAGTACACGTATACACACACACCTCACACACACATACATGTCATGCTGATAAACATGCCCAGGGCTCTTGAGGTTTATCGCCGAAACAAAACTCGCAAATAAAAAACAAAAATGATTATTAAATTTTAGCCAAAGTTTCTACATAAATCCAGATAGTAGTAATACACATAGTCTGACTACATTTATTTGCATGTGTGTGAGTGTGTTTGTGTGTGGCAATGAATGGTGAATGCTGCTTTGTGGAGCATACTTAACAAGGCTCGTTTTGGTGAAGACCAAATGTGTTGCCTCCCAGCGAACGCTTTCAATATCAGAGTCACGTGCGAATAGAGTCACGTGCGAATGTTGTATATTAGTTTGGCCACTAACATACATATTTTGTTGTTGTTGTTGTTGCTGTTATTTTGGTAAACCTCTGTTTTTGGAGCAACGCTATCGCACAGACACACACACACACACACTCACAAATTTACTTACATACTCATATTCTGAATGGCGCTCGAGTGATTTTAGTTTGAATTTTACGTGCCCATCAAAATGATTATGAGCTGGCACCAACGAACACACACACACACACTCGCACACACATACATCAACACGTACGCACTTACACATACACAAACAACGTTCCGTGTTGTTTAAGGTATTCATGCACTTCATTAGGAGCGTCATGTCAAGTGGCAGGAAACTCTCTCTCTCTCTCTCTCTCTCTCTCACTCTCTCTCTCTCACTCGCTGTGTGGCGTTGATGTTTAGCGCTTGCCAAAGTCGTTTTAATTAAAGTTTATGTAGCATTGCTTCTCCAGTTGCTCCTCCTCCTCCTTTTCATCCTCCTCCTCCCTCTCCCGTTTTGTGGCCGTGTCGAAAGTTATCGAATTTCTGCCAGACTGCCTGCCTGTCAAACATCAGCAGAAAATGTATGCTTAAACTTGGCAACAACATTTTTGTTGTTCTCTTTGCTGTCTGATTAAAAAGTTTTTCTATCAATTATTGTTGTTGCTGCTATCAACAAGTTGTCACAAAATTTAATATGTCGCTTGGCCTTGGGAATAGACACAACTTGATTCAACAACAACAATAACAATAACAATCACTTAACAGATATTATTCTGTATTTATCCAAAAGTGAAATGCATTTAAGATTGTATGTATGTATGTAAATGTGTATATGTTTTTTCTTGTGTGTCCTTGTACTTTCAACAATAATTGTTTCAGTGAGATATTAATACATTTTAAATTGAGTTTATTGAGCATAAGATTAACAAAGCAATTAAGTTTAGCTTTAAAATTCTTAATAAAAGACATTCTTGATAAACTACAACCTACATATTTCAAATATTTTCATAAAGTATACAACGACTAACAAATATAAAAAAACGTTGAAGTATTTACAAGGATGATTGCGTATAAAATGCAAATAAAAGATGGGTTTGATCATTGGATGTCTTTTGAGTAAATGAAAAAATTAAAACAAATATTATTTTCAAATATAAAACACTTTTAAACGTTTATTTATACATTCCCCTTCTACACTGGGTAATAATTCGTCGATCAATCGACGCTTGTCGCTTTTTTCTCAACTCACAAGAGCAATCAGTTCAATGTTTGCCTGGAGCTGCCTGGGGACATGAGCATACCTTGTTGTATTTGTCGAGGGAATTGTCTGTCTTTGGTAGGATAAAGTAATGCAACAGCTGCAATAGCGAAATATTTTGCAATGCAAACATTAAAGCCAAGTTTAATGGAATGCAGAATTTGGGAGCAGGGCCAAAAATGGTAGAGGAAACATTTGGCCAGGATGTGGCCGACCGCAAAATGCCAGGGCCACAACAAAAGTGTGCGAAAAACCCGAGTGCCGAAAACAATTGGCGGAATAATGCAACCGTTGCAGCCACAACAAGGCGAACAGCCAGTTTGAGGCAGTTGCAGTTGCAACTCGTTCTCATTCCTCCCCTTTCTCCTCACCATTCATTCGAATTCGCATTCTGCTTTCAGCTTTCATTTATGCAAAATTAGTCTGTGGAGCCGTGCTGTTGTTGCATCGGTAATAACCGCAAGTAAATGTCAATGCAGGAAGCACAGTCAAACACATAAATTTGCAACTCAACACACATACAAACACACCACACACACACACACATTCACTGAGAGTGAGTCGGCAATTGCATTGTAATTTGTTGTTACGTTCCATGCACGCCTAAAAGTATGCAAGGAATTCTACACTCCGCACTCGGCGACAATGAATGTGGATTATGTGTGTGTGTGTGTGTGTGCTTTCGGCCAAATGAGCTTGTTGTCCTTCTGTCTGTGCGTCCTTCAGTCGCTGCTTTCACTTTGGGCCATCTCTGGCCATTATTAATGCATAATTTTAGACGGCCCGAAAACTGCTGCCTGCTGCGTTAATTAGCCAGTACTTTTAGGCCAACTCCCGGGTCAGTCCCGTCGGCATAGAAAACAATGTTAATATAACTGCACAACGTGGAGAGAACCGAAGGACGTTCCGCTTCACTTTTTCTTCATGTTTCAGATCAGCTGGAATTTTATTTAATTTTTTACTTTTCAACTCTTTGTAATACGCATTTAAGTCCATCCTCTCACGTACTTGAGGAATGATAAAAGCTCGGTTTCGTGAATTTTACTCGGTGCTGCCATTTGATTGAGTTTTTGCTGTTTCTCTGGAACGTGTCTGAGTAATTGTGTTTGTGTGACAAGCGGGCAAAATAAAAGTGCAATTTATATGCTTAAATGACTTTATGATGCCAGGCAAAAACCCCAGACACAGAGTGCAGAAATCCACGAAGCAAACCCAAAGCAAGAACAACAAAAATGTTTTAACACATGATGGAGACTAATTCATCAACTGCTTGGGGTGCTTGGCAGGAGATCGGTATAAATTTAGTTGGAAATTGCCAGTACACAGGGTGAAGAGTGTTAATTAAACTCTTGGACTGCAGAATTTGCCATTTGGCTGTTAGAGAAATTTAATAAAGCAACCAAACTGCATTTTTATATGCATATTTATTTTGAAGTGCTTGGCATAAATGCAAATGTTCATCCGCAGTTAACTCATAATAATAAAAACAAATACTCAACTCTCTCCTTTTCTCTTTCCCCCCTCTTCATCTCTCTCTCTCTCTCGCATAGAGGTCATAGTTTGTTGCATAATACCCTTAATACTCTCTGTTACTGAAAGTTGTTATAACACTTTATTTATATTTTAAAATTAAAATAAATAAATATGTTGAAGGTATGCATTTCATACCACTGTAAAAAACATTCTGTTCGACGAAGATTATAAGTGTAAACCAGGTTTTATTTCAGTAAATTTATTTTATTTACTGTTCTGTGACATTAGGAGATTATGAGAGAAGCCGTGCTTTCTCTAATAGCTTTCTCTTGTGCTTATATCTACTAAAGATTTAGTTTAATTATATTTACAATTTTAAAACAGTGATAGTACTTATTCTATTATTCCAGATAGGGTACAAGAATTTCGCTATTTATACTGCTTTTATTTTTTCTGCACATGTTTTAGTTTTTGATGCGCAATTTTTACAACTTATTTGTATGCAGTTTTTTCTTCATTTAGGTTTGGATTTCAAGCGACTTTAACGGAATGCGCTGTAAAGAAATATATTAAATATTCTCTTTTTTTTTAGCTTTGCATATGTGGAAGATATGGAAATTGTTGGCAAGTGCCAAGAGCATTAGGCTAAGCCTGGCCTAGAGAATGAGCTCTTTCTTTTTTATTCTCGTTTTGCCTCATATCGTTATGAATATTCAGTTGCCATAAAAGTCGGTAGTTTCTGGTTGGAATTCTTAGTTATAAGTAAGTTAAAAACAACATGATTGCCGGGTTGAGTCGCGCTCTGCTCAAAGGGGAGGACAAGAGGGAGGAGGACGAAGCGGGCAGCAGAATCGGGCATACGTACAATTTAACCGTATAATTTACAATGACAAACGAGGCTACCCCGGGTGCGCACAATTACACACACACTCACACATACACTGAGAGGAGGGAAGCTTGGTGGGAGGGGGAGGGAGGTCAACCCCTTGCCATGCTGAGGGCAGACAGGCAGCGCGACAATGTTAGACGACTCGCACATCTGAGATGGATGAGCCTCGTCCTTGCAACAGCCCGTCTGCCTGGGAATACACGCGCTGACACAGACAAATGACAGTTGAGACACAAGCCAGCAACAGAAACAGCAACAGAAGCCACAACAACGAGGAGAAGAAGACGAAGAGGGGAAGAGGGAAAACTGTGACAAGGCCAAGCAGCCGTGTCGACGTCGAGCATAAAAGTAGACATAACGGACTCGAGACTTTGAGTCACAGTATGTGGGCGTACGTTTTGCTATGTGACCTGTAATCGTAATCAACACCAATAGCACCATACTGCCATACTGCCACACTGTCAGAGTGGCACACAGCCCCAGAGCCACAGTGCCACACTGCCACATCCTTTAGCCACATCCTTCAGCCACATCCTCAAATCGAGAATTTCGCATCCGCAACGTTTGCGATTGTGATTGTGGCCCATTATGCTGACAATCAATATGCGCAATTGAACGACCATGATTGTTGTGATTTGTAATGCCGTGGAGCGCACCAAGGGACATCAAGGACACCGCTCACTCCTAGAGATCACTAATTCCTGCTCCTGCTCCTGCTCTGCCTCTGTTTCTGGTTGTGTTTGCAGCAAGAACTTAATCAACTCGGAGCACAGCAGGTGCCAAGCCAGGTTCATATCTGTGGCTTTTGCTCTTGGCCTAAACAATGCCTCACAGCCATAAAGGCCATAAAGCCAAGGAGTCTGCTTTATGTACTTCTCGACAGTTTGCAGTCAGAAGGCAGTTGGCAACTGTCTGAGTCAAAATCCAGCTGTGAAATGTCTATAGAATAAGTCTTCATTCAGTTGATTATTAATTGAGCAACATTAATGAAATTTATAATTAATATTTCTATGTTGTCAGTTGCATAAGGCAAACTGTTAATTCTGTTGTTAATGTAACATTAACAGAATATGGAAATGTTATGCCATTTAACAGATGTTAGGTGCTTCGCAATTACTCAGCCGAATCTGTAACAGGGCGACAGTCACATAATTAGAAACACAACATGAACATTTAATTGTAGAGGTAAACAAAGGAACTTTAACTTTCCGAAAATTCAACATTTTAAATCTTAAGTTTTAAAATTTAATAAAATCCCCATTTCCTCATCCTCCTTAATATAACAAACTAAACTCTTTGTTGCCATGTTACTATGTTGTTAACAGTAGGACAATTAACCAATAGTTTACAGCTGTTAAGCAGTTAAAGATTTCCCACTGAAAATGCAGCTCATCATTAAATGAAAGTTTTATTCATGTCATCTCATGTCTCAGAATAAACTCGGCACATTGTCATAAATGGTATTTTAGTCTTCGCAGATATTCCATTAACTATGCAGACATTGTGAATGTCTTAAACGCTGCCAACTCGGTTGATAAATGATCCACAGTGTGGCATCTACATGTTGCTCCAGACGCCGTTTAATCTGTGCGTCAACAAACTTCTGACAAGTTACATGTTACCAGGGCAACAGTTGGTTGCGCTTTCTACCTCGTTCAATTCATGGTTTCCAGCATCAAACTCGCTTTAAGGCTAAGAAAATTGTTTTCTTATTTGGAGCAAATATTTTCCCATATCCCATAACAATTTTCAATTTAAGCTCAAATGAAATTCTATGAACTTTATTGAGAATTGGGTTGGAAGTAGGGATTGATGATTTAAAATAACCACAACGGGGTAAGACCATCAGATTCATCCAAGTCGACGCAATAACTTAAACAGTTTAACCAACAACAATCCCTAAAAAAGCTGCCTTTTCTTTCTTTTTCACGGACTAAAGCACTCTCAGCCTTTTAACTTTTGACCGCATTGGCATTCTGATACCTAAGCACACACTAACACACACATTCACACACGCTCACACACACATACTGACGCATTCTTTATTAGATTTGCCGTCAGTCAGTGAAGCTTGCGTTTTAGTCTAGAGCTTCAGCTTCAGCTTCGGCCCTGGTTCTGGTTCTGGAATTTATCAAATTTTATGCAAGCAACTTGCCCAAAAGGAAAAAGAGAAAACAGGAGTAAATATGCCTTTGTGTTAACCAAGCTGCAAATACAACCAAGTTGGCCATGTTGATGTTGCAGGGGCAGCATCAGCAGTGGCATCAACGTCGCCAGCAGCAACTGAAAAACTCAACTGGGAATTGCGATCCAGTGACGAAGCGAGAATCCAGCCCACCTCCAATATAACCCCAGCATAAGAAGAAGAACAAAGACATTGCACAGTGGAGCCAATTGATATTTGATATTTGATTTTCCGTAACAAAATTTATTCATACAGTTAATAGTTAGCAAAGATAATGTTAACAGAGAAATAATAATCTAGCATGTGAGTTAAAAAAGAATCATTTTTGTAAGAAGTTAACAACAACTGATCAAGAGAACCTTCTTTAAAATCTTAAGAGAAAGCCACTGAAAAGTTCACAGTAAGATAAGATTTGCAGTTAGATATTATTAAAAAGAGTGCAACACTTAGGAAATCTCTAAAACATTCAGTGACTCTACATATTTAAAGTACTTGTTCAAGTCCTTATCAAAAACTGTCCTTGAATTTTGATGTTTGCAACGTGCTGCGGTTGGAGGCGTCACAGTGCGACGCCTGTGGCACACTACTCACACACACACACCCACAATGTGGCAATTGTGAGTACTCGTATTTAACCGAAGCTGAGGCAAGCTGACTCCATTCACACCCAGCACACACATGCATGCCAAGGCGCTTCTCCTGCCTGTCAATGGCGAGTTCATTGCAACACTCTCACTCACACACACACACACAGCCAGAGGCACACTCGCATGCACACACGCACACTGAGAGTGACAGCTAATACAATGTAGAAGTAGACGAAGCTTGAGAAAGTATTTTCCTATAATAGTTTTTCGAGCATCAAACGCCAAGTTAATGCGAAAACTTTTGGCCAAAGATTAGAGCAAGTGGTGAGTGTGTTTGTATGTGTGTGTGAGAGTGTGTGGGTGGGTGGCATGTTTCATCTGGCATGTGGCATGTGAGGCCAGATTGCAGCACTTGCAATCCAAGCATGGGCTAATGACAAGTGCAGTTTTTTCATTCAAAATGCCTTGTCAGAGCTCACACTTGGCAACTGGCAACTTGCAACTTACAGCTTGCCACATGCAACTTTGTAAGCGTGCCCGCTGCTTTGCATAGCCTTAGGCACTAAAAGCTTTTGCAACACCGCGTGGCACTTACAACCACACAAACTCACTCACCTGTTGAGGTCGTGGCTAATGCATTATTCAAATTCTTGGCAAAAATGTTGAATGTTTAATTCATTTTCGGAAAAAATGCTTAAGTAGATGGTGAAAAGTTTCATTCAATTGGGCCATTTTAAAGTGCAACAAAATTATTTCATGCGAAACAAAAACTTGCAACATTTATTTACTCAGTAAAACGTTATCCTCCCTCCTCCCCTTTCTCGTAAATCAGTTGAATTTATTGCAAATGCCAGAGCAAAAGGCGCGCACATGTTGTCCCAATTTCAATTTCAATGTTCACAAATTTTTCGACGGAATTTTGCATAACATATTTCGGTTTGGCTCACGCTTTCGGATTGCTATTTATTTGCAAATCTCTCTTTCTCCCCTTCTCTCTATATATATCTATCTGTGCTTCTCTCTCAGCTGGTGAAATTGGAAGAGCTATTGAATGGGAATTGACTTTTAGCCCCCCAAGTGAAATATTTGCCATATTACTATTTACTCAAATGAATGAAATTCCAAATTAATTTACATTCATTGATGCCAAAATTAAGCTGCGTTTTAATTTAATTGCTACACTGAGAGAAAGGCGCATCCACTTTTGCAAAACTGTATTTTATGTAATTTTAAATCGGAATGGCTTGGTTTAAATGAGAAACATCAATAAGTAAAATAAAATTTTTTGCTAAGGGAAAACTATTCAGATTTTACAGCCATATGTTACATTTATAATTCTCACTTCCAAACCGTTCTTATGGACATTCTTTCTTCTGAACAACCTTATTTCGTCTAGAGAGTATTTGTATTCTACGTGTCTCTATTTGCTTACAAAAAAGGATCTTTATAAGTAGAAGATATTATTAGCTTAGCATAAAATCGATTTGAGTCCAAAATTTTTAACCAATTACTGTCACAATGTACTTTTCTATTGCAATTTTGTTTTACTCGAAGTGTTCTATGTATATACCTACAAGCTCTTACTTTCATTAAAAATATTTAATCAGTTATATTGCCTAAATGAAATCATTCATTATTTTATATACATATTTAAGAGTCTTGTAAACAAATTAAAAGTGTTGTCAACTTTCTATATTCCTCCCCTATGTTTCAATCTATAATTTCGATATCATTACATCAAAGCGACAACAAATGCTGAAATCTGAAAAACTTTCTTGCGACGTTCGGCTGCATTCCCTTCGATTTTCTTTCCCACAATGGGTAATCATTACTCGGTAATGTGTGTTCGGTAACTGGTATTCGATATTTGGTAGTCGGAACTTGGTATTCGGCAGTGGCACGTGTAAATTATAACGCCATTTGGGTAATTACACTTTTTGAGTGCTTTCGCTTTACCAAAATGTGAAACGGATATTAGCCAAGGGTAAGAGCTCGGATACCAAACAAGAGCCGAAGTGTTTTTGGCGACAAAACAAATTAAAACTCCATAAAAGTGGCTACATATTTTATGCTGTTGTTGTTGTCGTTGTTCTTGTTCATGTTGTTCTTATTGCTCTCTTATTTGAACAAATGTTTTGGCAATAAAAACAGCAAAACCCCTAAAAACAAATAACTGGGCTTAGCCAATGAACCTGCGAGAGGATGAAACACAGAGAAAGAGAGAGAGAGAGGGAAGGCCAGAAGAAGTATGTGCGTAAATTTAATGTAGCCAAAACGGAAACGTGAACACGGACACAAGCAAAAGTGAAATCTAATAAAATTACAACAACTACAAATTTGCCAAAGCGAATGCTTGCAACATTAGAAACAAGTGTTAAAATGTTTCAAATTAGTTTTCGCCGCTGGAAAACAGAAGCAACAACATCGACAACAACAATAAGAATTACAATGTAACTGTTTGCCATTTTGGCCAGAAATCCTTTTTAAATGCATAGCTTACACTACTTGTAATAGCGTGTGTGTCTGTCCGTGTGTATTTATGTGTGTGTGGCATCCAACGGTGTTGCATGCATCCCAAAACTAATTAAATATATTATAAATTTATTGCCATATTCTTGTATCCCAATTGTGCATCTGATGCTCTCTCTGAATTAGGAGGAAATGCAATTGAAATGGTCGAAGGATATGCAGGATTAATAAAATCTATAACGAAATTGAACTCATTTAAAAATGACAATTATTAAAAATTAGTCTGTAAGATCGAGCTAATTTTTAACTTAACCATTTTTATTCGTTACAGTATTAAATACTTTAAAATATACCTAACCAGAAATGATATCAACTATCGATGTATTGTAATTTCCTGCCAACAACATCTATACACTATTCGAGCCAAAAACTTGCATCATAAATACTCACTGGTATTCATACAACTACTCATACGAATACAACTCGCAACTCGTTTTCGTTCTTGGGACTTCTTAGCTGTCGTTTACTGCTGCAATTTCCGCAGTTCTAAAGCAAACTCATGGCTTCCTTTGGCGGCAGCTCATAATTCCTTTTGAGTTGGCAGTAAAAGTGTTGCTAATGTGGCAAAGAGCCTGCAGGCTAATCAGCTGCAACAGAGTGAGAGGGGAGTGAGGGATGAGGAGGAAAGAAAGGCGATAATGATGATGTTGCAAGCTGCCTGCAACAACGAGTATAATAAGAAAATGATTTCCGTTTGGCAAATTGGAAAAACGTTTTGCGGCTGCTGCTTCTGCTGCTGCTGCTCCGACTGACAGTGAGTGCTGCTGATTTTTCCATTTTCTCAACCCTTTTCCTTCACTTACTTCCCCAAACTTTTTGTAATCTATTTATATGGTAATTTGGCGCACTCGCATCTCCCCATTTTCCCTCCCTCTGCGATGCTTATCATAACTATTTCAATTCGCACAACATGTTCCAGAAATCAATAAGATGGCGCAACCGCAAGCAATGGCGCCAAAGGGAAACGGAAATAAACGCATCAGGTAAATATACAATTTATTGGCTGTAGAGCTCACTTACCAAAGTAACTGCTAACTGGGCATTGGGTTTTGGCCAAACAGCTGCTCTTACTGCTGCCCTTTGTTCTTTATACAATTTGCTGAAGCCCTTTAAAACTTATGTTTACTTTTTAAATTTCTTTTCAGAAACGCCTCGTTCCATAGCTCATCAACCTGAGATGCTCATTGCTCCAGAGATTTTAAACTCTTCCCCAGATCTAATAAATCTGTGACTAGTTGGACTTTATTATTAGAAACCAGGTCTAAAATTCATTCTGTCTTATATTTATTCTTCAATTTTTAATTGTGTTTTGTGTTGAATTTCAAAAAATCTAAATTTTTCGCTTCTTTAATTGGAAATCCTCGGGAAAGTGACCATTTTCCGGCGGGCAGTTAAGATATTAAAGCCACTTAAAACTAATTTCCTTCAATTAAATGTGGCAAAAGGAGAAAAATGCATTTGAGTGTATGCACACACACACACACACATGCGCACAACACATACGCTTAATGACTTTGCAACGTGGAAAGAAGTGGATGAAACAGCAGCAGTCAGTGCATACTATATATTGAACTACACCAACAATAACAACAAGGACAACAACAACAACAACAACATGAGTAGAAAAGCAACGGTTTCGAAAGTGCTGTATAAATTCCAGAGTGCGGAGCATGGGGCACGCCACTGACCTGACCCGTTTCATACGCCAAATTGCTTCGCTGCACACACAAAGTGCAGGCCGGCAACGGCTGCGGGTACGGGTATGCCAAGGGGGTGTGCTGGCAGGGAGGGAGGAGGTAGAGGGGCATGCGAAATGGGGGGCGTGGTCGCTTATACGACGTGCTCACAAACTCATTTTTCAACATTAAAAGCACATGGATTTCATGGCGCATATCCTTTTGCACCTTCTGCGCATTGTGACACACTCTCTATATGCTGGCGAGTGTGTGTGTGTGTGTGATGGTGTTGGTTGTGTATGCGTGGCTTCCTTTCGGTCTTCTTTTTGGTCACAATGGCCAAGCACAATTAAATCTCATTGCAATTATTATTATTATTTTTATTGCAATGTATTTCGTAGAGTATTGTTAATGAAATTTACGTGATTCTCACAGTGCTTGTCGAAAAATTGTGTACATCCGGTTCACGGTGTGTCCAAATGTCACGCGTTTCCTGCTACAACTTGTGGAAGTAGATTTACAAACGATGAAACACAACGGCGGTTTGAGATGGCTCGAATGGTTGAAAACAATGGGGAAACAAACGAACTGAAGTCAAAAAAGGAATAATGATTCGAAAAGATCAAATTGAAAATAAATAACATTAACTTTGCTGATGGGTAGAAATTTTATGGGAATTTTTCACGATATTTAAATTATTTGTGTTGAGTTTGTCTTGGAAATCACTGAGTAATTGGAATGTGGCAACATTGCAACTCACTCCGACTGCATTTTGATTTGACAGCTAGGCAAAGGGAAAGAAACTCAGAGGAAGAGATACAGAAGAAGGACACTCAATAGAGGAAGGAAGTAAATGCACATGGATATTCGTTTAATAAAAGCCAACAGCGCACAAATTTTAATGAAAGAGTGCAAATGCGTTAGTGTTGACCGTCTGTCTGTGTGTGTGAATCATTGTGGGTGTGAGTGTGCTTCTTCCAACGCCGGAGGAGAGCGTAAACCAATGACTATAACAACAACTGCAATAACAGCAACAGCAACAACAACGGTGACAACGACAACAGCAGCCATGGCAGCTGCAATCGTTATATCAATGGGCAGGTGGGTGGCTGGGTGGCTAGAGAGTAGGTGTGGAGGAATTGAGGAGGAGAGAGGAGAGTGGTTCGACGACGCAATGGACGCTGATAAACTCTTTGGCGGAGCTTTTGACGTGGACCGCTGCCCGTTGAAAGGACATAATAAATGCCAGAACGTCGGCCGGCAAGGACATGCTCTGGCCGTATGAGTGTTCGTAGTGCACTCAAATAAAAAATGTGTAAAATTCATTTGCAGTGTGCACAGCCAAAGTGAAGTAGCCAATTGCATACAAGTATCTGTGTGTGTGTGCGAGTGTATCTTGTCATTGTGTATTTATGTTAAATGGAAGACGTCACAGAACGGGCCCTGACGGGGACTCGAGAGTGAAGATATCGAAGAAAAGTGTAAATTATGCGTTTTATTAATTGACTCTGAAAACTCATATCCAATTCACAAATTTATTCATGCGAAAATAAAGTAAAATATAAGGTAAAGCCAGCTGAAATTATAATTTTTCTCTTTCCAATTTTTTATATAATTTGCCACACTGTGCCATTTTGCATTTCGTTAACTATATTACGTTCGGGCATAATTGCGTTGATTAATTCCCATAAAGTAGCCCCAGAAATATACATATTCGCACACAAGTACATATACGAATACTCATATCTGGTGGAAATATGCATATTTCTTGAACACCGCGCAAATGAATTGCGGCAACAAAAGTTAATAACAGTGTGGAATTATACATATACGTGCAAATTAAACTTGTCTTTCTTTTCTGTCATAACTTTAACGGTAATCGTTTTCATCAGCAACTGAAACCGAAACTCAGAAAATAATAATTATCTTACGTAAAATTGCGTAAAATGCTTTCTTAACTTTCTTGAAATAAAAAGAGAAAGAAATGCAGGTAATAAATTGAAAATTTCTTTATGTTCTCCGGTAGAGTGATGAATAAAAACTTAATCATTTGTTTTAATAAATACTTTATTGAATAATGAAATTGAAAAATACTATACATAGATAACTATATCTAATAATATAACAAACAATGTTTTAATGCAATTTTATTAAAATTTACTTTATAAATAAATATGAGTTCTTTGAGTGTAACCATTCTAAAAAAAATTGACACCATCAATACAAAGAGGTTTAATCTATCAGGTAAGCTACTGAAACTTCTTCCACTTGAAAAATTACATAAATTTCATATACAAATTTAAGTCAAATTTATATGAAATTCATATTCCAATTTAAGTCAAATTTATATGAAATTTATGTCAGTTTTCAAGGGTTCCCCGACGGGGATAATAACCTATCGAGGATCTCATTCAACAGAATTTAAAAAAAGCTTTGTAAATGGCCATTTTAATTTGCTTGCTTGTTTGTACATATACTGATAAGACAGAAGTCTACCTTTTATCTATAAAATAATAGAAATTAAAAAACTATATATATATTAGGGTGTCCCTTATTTGGTCAAAGTCAATATTTTAAAACGCATACGGGCTAGTTCTGTTCATTAGGTCCTAAAGCACTCAGAAATAAATTTTTACCTCAATCGGAGTATGATAACCCGTGCCGACTTGGATCGGAAAATTTAAAGATTATATGGGACAAAAAAAAATTTTTTTTTTTTTTTTTAATTTTTTATTTTTTTATTTTGTTTATTAGGTCCTAAAGAACTCAAAACCAAGTTTTCACCTCAATCGGAGTACGATAACCCATTCAAATTTGCATCGAAACATGAAAAAACAGTATTTTAACACTGATTATACATTTTTCGATGTTTTTTCATGTTTCGATGCAAATTTGAATGGGTTATCGTACTCCGATTGAGGTGAAAACTTGGTTTTGAGTTCTTTAGGACCTAATAAACAAAATAAAAAAATAAAAAATTAAAAAAAAAAAAAAAAATTTTTTTTTGTCCCATATAATCTTTAAATTTTCCGATCCAAGTCGGCACGGGTTATCATACTCCGATTGAGGTAAAAATTTATTTCTGAGTGCTTTAGGACCTAATGAACAGAACTAGCCCGTATGCGTTTCAAAATATTGACTTTGACCAAATAAGGGACACCCTAATATATATGTATATACAAATCAATCAAAATATTTCCTTTTTAATATTTTAAAAAAGTGATACATCATCTCCCCGACGGGGAATTGAACCCCGGTCTCCCGCGTGACAGGCGGGGATACTAACCACTATACTATCGAGGATGTTGTTTGCCTTGCAGCACACTAGCCAATTTGTGGACACTGAGATCATTGCGAAGACTAGGCTTCAAGTTTGCCATGAATTAATAAATTAATGTTTTCGAATTCATGGTTGGAGATTCTTTCTACGCTGTCTTTGTTTTTCAATGCATAGTTGCGCATACGCTATAAATTGATTAGCAAGCTCGACTCATTATATACTTCTGTTTAATTTAAAAGTTTTAATTAACAGCTCAAGTTTCAGCTTTCCCACTCTATTCTACTCAGCATTATCTAAGGGTGCATTTACATTTATGCTCTGCATTTAACCAAGTCTCACACTTTTGCTAGTGTAATCGGTGGACACTAGTGTTGACTAAGTTGCCATCAAAATTTTCAGCCTACTGAGATGAAAATGACCACTCTTGTTAAGCAGCACAGCTTTGTTGCCACCCACATTCAAGGTATAATACATAATAGCTTATCAGGGTTGCACCAAGCTTAATGTAATTGCATTATCAGAACTTAGAGGCTTGATGCCCGATAGATGACATACCCACAATTTATATCTTAGAGGATCATAAACTAAACTGATTCCTTGAAACTAGTTAAGTGTCGTGGCTATTGCAGTAGATAATTTCTCATGACTGTTTAATGGTTTAAGCTCTTTAAACGCGCTGCAGTATGCGGTAATCACAATAATTCAATGTATTTTATAAAATTGGATAATCGACAAAGCCCGAAGCTGAGCCATACGTTTACCGCACTCCAAAGTCATATTACAAACCCGGAAATCCAATAAACTTTCAAGCACACACACTTAAGGCACAGTTCAAGTTGAGGGTGTGTGTGTGTGAGTTTGGGTGTGCGTGTTGGGTCATCTGGAGCAGAGACAAAGACACCAATTAATATCACAAATAGCGGTTAACCGCTTGATATTTAATATGTGCTCACCGCCGGCATTGAAATCTCGGCATGGGACTTTGGCATGCAATTAAAACGAGCTTAGGAAACAAATCGCCCAAAAACTCTTTGGTTACAATTAAGTTGTGCGTATTTTGATGTGGTCGGCATTGAAGATGGAATCGTGTTTAAATTTTATATAGACTGCACGACACAAACACGAAGATAATAAATATTTAAGCGAGAAACACTTAGTTATATAAAATCAAGTTTATAGCTTTTCTATTTCGTCTGATTGTTGGTAAAGACCAACACAAAAGTGTGTTCATTATGACTTCATTAATTAATCTATTAAACTCTTTGTTGGCTTTCTTAATAGTGAATATCATTCTGAATATGGTTTCTGATTTTGAACCCATATTTTCATTTATCCAATTGCTTCACGATACGTGTCCCATCTCTAGTTAAACTATTGCCTGGACCCGTCAACAGACGTGCTTCATTTGGATTTATGCAAATGTGTGGAAAACCAAATAGTAATGAAAATTTTGTCGCCACATAAAGCGCACTCTCCATTTCTTTCCGATTTCCCATTATTTTTGTATTATTTTCATATGTTGTGAGAAGTCCTCGTGGAGTATCCTAGAGCCTGGTGCGTGCCTGAGGTTTTATACGCATTCATTAAGCAATTTGTAACCACAAAATTTAATATGTTTGCTATGCTATTTGTCTAATTCTTGTCATGACACAGAGTGTGTGTCCCTTTTTTGGGGTCGACGTTGTGCGTGCAACCCTTGACCTTTGATTGACTGACAAGTTGGCCTTAACGAGCGGCCGACCCAAATATGGGAAATGGAAAATGGAAGATGGAACTGGTCGCTATCAAGTCTATGATTGCTGCTGAAATTGTCCTTGTTCAACTTTTTGTCTGGGGTCCTTAAAGTGAAAGGCTGAAATCAAATGAAATTTTGTCGCTCCGTCTGCTGTTGCTCTGCTTTTAAGTATTTCCGTGCTGTGCACAGGCGTGTGTCTAGTTAAACACAGTCCCTTCTCATCCTTGCTTTCACCCTGGTGTCTTTCTCCAGCCGCCTGGCCTCGAGCCGTCAGCTTTCTGTCCCTGATCCACTCGCTGCGACTGTTACTGTGTGTTGATTCTCGCTTTTGGGCCCTGTAACATGCTACGTTTTCAAATATATCCTGTATACAACACGCCTTTGGGTATCTTATAGCACTTCTCAAAGCAGTAATACCTTTGTTTGCCTTACAGGGTAGCTATAAGTCTCCCATCTTTGTTGCAATACGTGCTCACTTGTATTTTCGTTTTGCAAGATTTTCCGGTGCAACATTGGATTTTCTAACCGTTTTTTACCCGATTTTTTGTTAATACCCTGTACCTGAATATTGACAGTGAATGTTTGCTTGATGACGCCATTGTCAGCTGGTTGAGTAAGTGATGAAAAACAACTGAACCATTGGGCTTGAAGTGATTCTCGTTAGGAAATACCGAAATACCCTGTCTTTAAGGAACTCATTTCAGGAAGTGAATAACAAATATAAAATTGTATAGCAAATGGCCATACAGAGTATCTGGTAGTCAGGCTTTGGCGCTTTCTCGCATTCAGACTGGTTTTGTTGTGCTCCTTTTGTCTTGAAGCATTTCATTTCATTTGAAAGCGACAAATTGTGCGTGTTGACTATAGGAAATGAATGTCGTCTGTGTGACATGTTGGCAAAATATTGAAATATGTTAGCTGAGCGAGCAAGAAAAAAAACAAAATGAAAAAATGTAAAAAAAAAACAGATGACGTGTGTTTATCCTGTGGGCGAATGTGTAGCGTGCTTTTGGGCGCAGATTCAGAGTGCAAGAATTTACATGTATATTTAGAGCCACATTGTCAAGTCATGTGTCAGTTAATAGCAATTATAGAGCGGAGTTCCGAAGAAATATCATTTACGTTCGAAGTGAAGCCAAGTCTCCCAGCACGACAATTTGCCAGCGCATTAAAATGTGTTTACTGTGTCCAGCGAGTTGCGAAATCAAAGTCAGCTTTATGCAAATGTTTGTGCTATTGTCTGTAATCTTTTATCAGGTGAACCAATCCGCATGAGCCGACAGCATTCAAATGGAATTCCCACAAACACACATTGTATAACTAAGCGAAAGCCAATAGACATTTAAACAACCTCAGGTCAGACTTAAGACAGTAACATAATATACATATACATATATACTTGTATCCTATTTGGTTTACTTTGCGTTTGCTTGTTGCACTATCAGCAAATAAAGCCAACACCATCTACAAATATACTCACACACTCGCCCACTCCCACACTCACACACACACACATGTACACAATAACAAACAACGGTAAGTATGTAAAAAATATTTTAGCCCCTGGCAAAAATTCCGAAGCAAATATTGTGTGGGTTTTCCTTGTCGCATTCTTTTTGAAAATTGCAAAAGCAAAAAAAGAACACGGTTGCCTTTGTGAATGGATTTGGTCCTCTGCGACTTCATTTTGGCATTTTTATAGGCAAAGGTTGTTGTTGTCACGGGATGGGGTAAAATGAAATCCTTGCGCAGCCACAAAACAAATATAATAAACGGGACACTCAGCCCTTTGGTGGTGAATGTGTTCCCATCCCGCTGCCTTTGTTGCCGCCAATGAAGCATCAAATTTACAATATTATTGCTCCCTGTTGAACATTTATCTTCGCGATCTACCAACTGCCCTGTACTTCTCCAACTCCCTTCATTCCTCTACGCTTTTGTCGCACGTTTCAGCAATTGTTTAAAGCAGCAAACAAATTGCGCATACGACAAGTTGTACGTCGACCAGTCCAATGACAAATGCCAGATAATATTTTAAAGCCGCAATTCGCGTGAACTTTTTTTAGCTGCTGGCAAAATTATTAAAAACGCCATGCAAAAAAAAAAATACAGCGCAACTTTGCATGACAATTTTTGATGCTAATGCAGTTTAATATGTGAGATGAAGCGAATATTACTAAAATCATCATTTAAATAATATTAATCATGCAACTCTAATTTTGAAACCCGTTTGCTGCTTTCATATTGTTTCCAGTGCAATTCAAACTGTCTGCTTCAGTGTATTAAAATTACAGCCTAAAAGTATGCAAGATAAATATGAAGAAATGGTATATATGTCACCTTAAAAGTATGCAGCGATAATAATATTTTTGAAAATATTTTCAGAACACTAAATGGTAGAAATAATTTTGGCTTTTTTAAATAAGAAGTATCTCTGTGAGTAAGAATATCGTCAATGAAACTCTGGAATGTTATTCAGTAGTCGAATATCCTTAAGAATATATCTCATCGCATCTAAGTTCTAGCACGTCCGTTTCTTACAGATTTAAAAAGAACACGGTGTGTGTTTATCGATTGATAAGGATATGTTCGCGACCGTCGCTTTCCTATTTTTGCTCAAATATTTATGAACACAATCATGCAGCTTGTGGAGAGCTCGTTCATCATATCTAATAAGTTTGCAATATTTTGTTGACGCCTAACACTGAAATGGAGTTTGTGGCGTTGTTCATTTGCAGTAAAAATCCTAGTTATTGACCCCACGGCATTCGAGTGAAGCAAATTGTATTGATTTTGGTTGAGCAATTTTATGAAGGCAGTCAGCTTACTTAGTTGTCCTTTCCGTTTCTTTTTATCCGTTTTCTGTTTTCTCTTTTTTACTGCAGGCTGTTAAATAAATCAAAGATTTTTACTTAAGTGCTGCAGTTTACGAAATTACTTTTGTCCCGCCAAGCGCGCAGGAAGAAGAAGAAGAAGGGAATAAATTCAAGAGCACTTAAAGCATTTGTTTTGAATTTTTAACCCTTGGCCTTAAATAAAAATACAGTATTAATTGGTTTTCCATATAACGTTACAGATTCTTTATTTAGTTCTTCTTTTTGTTTTTGTTTTCGCTTTTCATTTTTTTTGCATTTTTTGCTTTTATAATAATTTCGTTTAATATAATTGCAATTGTTGTTGTTTCTTCTTGTTATTGTTTTCTGTATTTCTGTCTGTATAAATGTGTGTGTAAGTCTGTATGAATGTGTTTGTGTGTAAATTGCCTTAACTTAAGATTTTTCTCATTTCTCGACTGCTACCGTAATCTGCTTACAATTTTCATAATTTTCAACAGTATTTTCCAACTGTTTTCTTTTCCTCATTATCTTTCATGTAGTTCGCATTACAAATGCCAAAAACTATCGATTTAATTTTTACTTAGTTTCGCTTGCAGTGTACTTTTAATATTAGTCGTAATTTATTCATAAATTTTTAATACTAGTTACCATTTGTTATATTTATTTTACTTCATTTTTGTTTTTGTTTTCTTTATTTATTTTAATATATTTTTGTTTTTATTGGTATAATTAAAGTGATTTTACATAATAATGTACTTATATGCAAATTTATCTAAAACTGCATCGGAAATCGGCTTTTGGTTTTTGTTTTCGGATTTCTGGTTTCTGATTTTCTGTTTATTTTTGTTTTTATTTCCCATTTTCCATTTCGTTTGACTTAATGTGATGCGTTTTTTATAGAGGATTTTTGTTTTTGTTGTTGTTGGTAAAAAATGCATACATTATAAATACATAGTTATCAAATAGTATGATGTCTGTGTGTATGTATGTATGTGTGAGTGTTTGTATATGTGTACTGGTTTATATGACGTGTCTGTGCATTATTTATTTATAGTTTATGTACTCGAATATGCCTCTAACTTACGTTACAAAATATATAACAAATATGTGTATAAATGAGTATATAATTTATTTGCCTTTCTAATATTTTCTCTCAGTTTCTCCTCCTCTTTATCATTTTTCATCTTCTTCCCGTTTATGTGCTGCTGTTTTATAAGTATAAAATATATCCGTACTTTATGACTCTCCGATAGTAAACAGTAAGTACGATTAATCGGTCTTTACATACGCATAAACGCAAACTAAAACCGAAAAAGATTTTCCCGAAAATATATCTGGCAAAGAAGCTAACTGTAATTTTTATAATTTTCAACCAAAAGTTTCGTTGAAGTTGCTGTAAAGTCTTTTCAGAAATCAAATGATCAATTGGCAGTGTTAAGACATCGTGTTGTTGCTGTACTGTTATTAGAAGCATCTCGAAATGAATTCCATGCAATCAATAGAAAAAATTCACATTTATCGATTTAGTGTATATCAAACTTGTAACAGTTAATGTGCTTTAAAATATTAACTTTATGAATTTAAACAAGTACAGCAAAGTTGCGTATATTATTAGTTTATCTTTTTTGCTTATTTTGTTTAATATCTTTTCGCTGTATAGTTTAACAATTACGTTAAAATCTTTGCACTTTTCAATAGTCAACTCTTGTTGTAGTTTTTCTTTATGTTTTTGTTTAGGTTTCTTTTTACTCTTCTTTTCGTTTCGATCTAATGAAAGCTGCGTACCTGACTAATCGGGAGAGGGGGAGGAATTAAAAAATAATTGGCTTTTGCCTGGAAAACTCGTTTAGTTTATTATGTACTATATTTCTATATGTTGTTGCTGTCACTTCTGTACTTACGGTTCCATTTTAAATTGCTCAACTTGGCTGACTTTTAATGCACAAAAAAATGACATAAAATCAACGGAGAAATCAACTTTTATTGCAAAAGCGAACTGGCACTGAATGTTCTCTACTTTAACTAACTGGAAATGTTCCACATTTCACTTTGTCATCAATTTCACAGGCATACCTTTTAAATACTCGAACAATAAAGAACTTGAACATGATTAAGAAATAAAAAGATAATTCTAATCAATTATGAAATGAATCCGAAGATCTCTATCATCTCCGTGTCATTACTATCTCTCATAGAATTAAAAAGATATGTTTCGTCTGTGAAATAGCTGCAAAAGTGAAATCCAGAATATGTCTTTTAATATTCTATGGTGTGGTTCTCGTATATAAGTACTGTATGTACATATGTACGCACGATGGATGCAACAAATGAAACAATAAACATTTTGGTAATTATTTTGAATTGCACTCATAACTGTGGCTCAACTTGTGGATTTGGTTTTGGCATTGTGTCGCCTAAAAGAATTCCAGGCGAACCTTTATTGCACGGTCTCTTAAATTGCTGCAAAAAAATTAACTAGCCAAATAACAATTTGCTGTTGCTTCTCATATCTTAGTATTTATATTTTGTCGTGTGGAAAAAGGTTATTTAAATGCAGTTGGTTTGGTTTTGTATTAGTTTTTGTACGAGTAGTAGTCATATTTGTATATACCATTTATATGTATATATTTTCATGAAAAATGAAATGTGGTTTGAATGCTGTCATCTGTTTTTATTTCCGTTTTATCTCGACCCTAGTTTAAATGACTTAATAAGACTTTAGGTTCTGCTACCAATTTCGTATGCTTTAATTACTTGCTTTACGTGCTAAAACTAATAATATATACAATGTAAAATACTTTTCTTTACCATATAAGTATAATGATTTCTTTCTCTTTTTTTTTCTTTTGAAGTATTCCATTTAATTATATCAATTGCGCTAAGTTCATCTAAAGGTAATTTCTCTTTTTAATCATTTACTCGCTAGCAGCTGCTAGTTACATTTTCTTTTTTCTGTGTGTGTAGAGATTTAGCTTAATTTTGCTTTAGAATATCATTTTTAGGAGTATATTTTGTTTAAAAGGACTGTGCCCAGCTTCCACATTTTTAATTTCTTTTTAAATTCTTCAAAAGGTAACAGAATACCTTCCGTGAAAATAATACAATTGTGGAACTGGGAGCAAGGACTTGAAACTATTATCTTATTCATTTTCTGCTGGTTGTGAAAGAAACAGTTGCTGCTTAGTTCGCCCGCGTTTTCTTCTGTGTATTTCTGATCTTATTTTAAATGTTTAGTAATACACTTAAATGTGGCGGACACACATGAAACGCCCTTGTAATTCCAGTTAAAAGTTTTTAATTTATTTATATAGTATATATATATTAATTATGTGTTTTGTTTTTGTATGTATATATGTACTTGTTATGATGGAACGAAAACAGTCTTTGGGTATTCATTTTATATAAAGTTTTAATTATGTTTAATTGTAAATCTTAAAAATTAATCATAAGTCAAAACAATTTAATACTCATTAATATCAAAATGAAATTATAAACAAAACTTATCTGAGAAATTCGCTTGGCCTCTTTCCTAAATGACTTGCCTGAGAGCCAAACGGAAATCACTTAAATATTATAACTTATAAAATAATAATTACAATAATTACGCAAAACCTACAATAATATGCACAACAAATATATTCTTGTATATATCTTTCGCACAAACACACAAAATTATACCTAGAAATTTTTCATGCACACGCCTAAACTAAGCTTTGGTATGCTCTCTCTTTCGTTTCTCTTTTAAATCTCGATTCTCCTTAATCTCCTGGCTCTTCTCAAATTTCTAACACAATTTAAATACTTGCGACCTTACACTTAATAAATTAATTATAATAATTGTTAAATTTAAATGCTGATGAAGTATTTTTACAAATGTCATTTTGCGTGTTTAAAGATTTTTATCTCCATGTCCTTACGATAACGTGTCATTTTCATTTCTTATCTTTTCTTTTTTTTTCTGAAATAACTTAAGGGGTTTGCCAACTCTAGCTGGACGCTTCTTTGGTTGCGCATCTTTGTGTGTAATTCAGCTGGGAATCTCTGTTTTTGTTTTTCTTTATCTATATCATCTGTTCCTACCCTCAACTGTCGAGTCGAATTTTAAATGCAACTGTTGTGGCTACTTCACTGCGTTCGTTTTGCGGGTATTCACATATTCCGTCTCGCTTTGGCTGGCAACTTACAATTCGAGCTCGGTATTATGCGGATTGGGCGCCTCTGGGCCATACATGTTGGCCAGTTTATCGAATCGCGGCCCCCAGGCTCCGAGGTAGTCGTACTCCTGTTGCTCATCATCGGTGCCTGTAATGAGTTGGTAACAAAATGTTGAACGAATTCAAGTTAGCCTGCTAAAAATGAAATCTTAAAGAGTAGTTAAAATATACCATGCATTGTATTTTGTTCGTTTGAATATTTTATATATTATTTTTGTGTGCTTTTTTGCTTAATTTTACACCCAATATTCATCGGCTTTTGAGCGTTGTTGCCCTGGAAATGTCAAAAAGAATTAGAACAATAAATAAAGGCAACAGTCTGGTATTCGTACTACTTTGTAGCCTACTTTATTTGGAAGGAGCACAGCTACACTGCCTGCCAGCTATTGTGTGCCAGTTTTGCCGGATATTGGGTGCAAAATCTAGTCATGGTGAGTTTTGAAATGCTAATGATACGACCATAACTAAAAACTAAAAACCCACCTGAGGCCAACGAGCTGAGCGAACCGGCTGTACTGCCGCCTCCCTCGTACGCATAATTACGCAAATCATCGAAGGGCGGGGCATTGGGATCGCCATCGGCTCGCTTTTTATGCTCCTCGATGAACATGCCCACATTGGGCTCCTGGCCGGGCATGAGCGTCATCACGGGATCTGCAAATAATGTAAGCAAATATCGATGTAAACATTTTAGAAAGTTAAAAAATGAAGGCAATAATGAAGTCAATATTGAAAGCAATCCATATTAAGCCGACTTTTGGACTCTTGGCGAATTTTTTTTATAATTTTTGATTTGAAAATGTTTACCAATAACTTGTTGATAAGCGCCGAAAAAGTTTATTAAGTACTATTTTTACCACTTAATGGCTTAACGCGATGTACTTGGTAGCTATTAACCTTTAGTATTTATAAGGACTCGGGCATGTCGACTAAAACTAGTTGTTAAATAAAGTTATCAACGCATTTTGAGCTATATATGTAATCCAATAAGCTCACTTTACAGGTATTTAGCTATTTTGCCAAAAGTTCGTAAACTACAAAATCCAATATGGAATTTTGAATGCCATATGGACGTGCTTAGTTTCAGTCGATTGGAAATGTTTTGAAAAATGAAAACTAGAAAATTGAATTGCACTTACACATAATTGGCATTTTCATAGGCGCCAATTCAGGTGGCATTGGGCCACCGATTGGTATCTGCAAGGGGGTGATATCAAAGGCGGTCATGTCGTCCTCCCCGCCGCCCTCATCATCATAATTGATTATGTTCTCGCGTACATCATCATCGGGTCCTGGATATTTGATATGCGCCTCCCGACGTCGATTGTAGACCACAAACACCAGAACGAGTACTGTGCGAATTGCGAATAGACGAAAGCATTTCGATTAGTTAGTATACAAAATATGTACGCTGCAGTCATTAAATATAAACTCGTCGTATATGCAACAACAAACTAAATTAAATAAACTTCGTTTAAGCATGCAAACGCCATTTAAAAGGCGAGTTTCACTCGTAGCGTGAAGCAATTTAGCTACGGAAAATGCAGCAAAATGTTGGGTGGAAAATCTGTGCTATCTGCTCGCTCTACAATTGCCACAAAAATAGAAAGATTCTTAATTAAATTCTTACCATATAACCAAAAATATAAGGGAATTGCATAAAATGTGCTATGAGCAATATAGAACAAAATACGCGCGACTTTTGCAAAAAAAGGAAAAACAAAAAAAATAAGGAAGGGAAAAATGAAAAAAGAAAAAAAAAATATGAACAAACAAATATAGCGCAGATTGTCCCAGTTTCTGTTGAGTTTGTAGCTGTAACTGTAGCTGTTACTGTAGCCAAGTCAAAATTGTTGGCCAAAATGGCAAATCGAGCTGCAGGCGCGCCATTGTCCTCCTTTCATTCTCCGTCGCTGTCTCTCTCTCTCGCATTTGTTGTCCTGTTTCGTTTGCTGTTTTCTAATTTCGTCTGCGCGTATTTCAACATATTGCAGCATCTGTTGCACAGTCGCAAAGTTTTCCTTTTTCGTTCCGTGGCCACCGCAGCCGTAGAAGTTGGCCCCAAGTAATTTGCCTGGCCAAGATACACGGCCAAGACAAAGGAGTAAGAGAAGAGGGAGGGCGAAAGAAAGAGAGAGGAAGATTCTCAACTTTGTCCAAGCAGCTGGCAATGGCCCCAAAATGGACGTCGCGTAATTGCAATTATTGTGTTACTCAAATACACATTTCTCGCATTCTTTTCTCTTCGAACTTCTTTCTCTTTTTTCATTTATTCTTTTTCCTCTTTCACATACGCAATTGTTGTTTAAATTCCATTCCGCTTATGAAAAACAACAACTCCAACTTTCAATAAACTATAATTTATCTGCTTCGGTTGGCCACATGTAATTTGCGGAAATGGCTTTTGATATTTGTCACGGCCACGCCTAGTGGGCGTGACATCATGGTGGATGTGGGGCTTAATTAATTTTCAGTCGCTGGCAATTACATAAATATTTAAATGATATTCATATCACTCCGTTTCAGTTCTGGCGATCGATTTTCTTTGGAAGAACTTGTTCCGACTTTCAATTTCGGTTTGTTTTCTCGTATTTAAATAAAATCTTTTAATTGAACAATTAAATTTAACTGAAATTATTAAAGTTAATGTCTGAAAATTATTTTAACAAACAATTAGCTTGCAATTTAATCCAGAA
The DNA here is from genome assembly GCA_963924055.1 of Drosophila limbata. Classification (NCBI taxonomy): domain Eukaryota; kingdom Metazoa; phylum Arthropoda; class Insecta; order Diptera; family Drosophilidae; genus Drosophila; species Drosophila limbata. Next base: position 15,643,363 of record OZ001353.1, read on the forward strand.
ATTAATAAAAATATTGAATAAACTCCATTTAAAATAGTAAAATAATACTTTATAATATTTTCTAATGGCAATTGTAGAGCAGAGTAGATGTCTCAAATTTTCTAGGTGCTATAAATAAATATCCTTTTTGGCCATGCTAACTTTTGCCAGGACTTACTTACTTTTACCAGTGATTTTAAAAGCGTATTTGTTAGTTTACAGCTACTTAACCTTTAGGTTGGGCAGAGTTGCCCTTACACCTTTCACCTCTCTCCTCCTCTTTGTTGTCGTCTATTGCTTAGTGGTATACTTACATATCAATGTGCTCAGGCAGAGGACGAGGGCAATAATAAAATCACGCGATGGTGTCAACACCCCAGAGGCCAATAACTCCAGTTCACAGTGCATGCCGGTGAAGCCCAAAGGACAATGGCATTCGTATTTCTTTGGCGGATGATGATCGCGACATCGTCCCCCATTGCGACAGGGGAACAACAAACATTCATTCTCGTTGACGCAACTGCTCCCAGAGACTTTATAGCCCGCAGGACATCTAAACGTGACAATGGAGCGACCGTATCGATGTTGACAGTCCACAAAGTTTCGTTTCATAAGGTGTGTGGAGTGTGTGTGTGTATGTGTGTGTGTGTGTGTGTGGAGTTGGTGTGTAGCATGTGTGTGTGTGTTGATTTCGTGTAGAGTGTAGGATAACAAAAAAAAGATTATTTAAAAATTTGTTGGTTCATCATGCAATGCAATGGGATTGTATACAGTCATGGCCATACAAATACTACAAAAACCGTTTTTTTCAATTGTATTATTTATTAACAAAAAGTAAAACAAAAGTTTTATAGATTCTCCTAGACTATTAATAAATTGTGACAATTAACGTCAAATCAAATGCTGTGAGAATTACTGATAGGAAATACTTTTTCTTGTATCTTTTTTATATGACCATAGCTGTATGTGTGTCTGTGTGTGTAGATGTATCTGTGATACGCTTGCTTTGCTTTGTTCGTTCTGCACTTTTGTTATACGCGTCGTTATGAAACTGAAACTTTGCTTTTCCTTTTTCTTTTGCTCACAGCAAATGTTATTCGTATGCATATGCGTATGTATGTATGTGTATGTGTAAAAACTGTCGAAAGTCTTATAAAATGGAATGTTCGGTTATTCGTTGTTGTTGTTGCACGTATTTTCCTTATACACAGTTTGGCAGTTTAGGGTTCTCCTTTTGCTCTGACAAACTTTATGCATTTGCTCGGATATAAAACACACTTCAACCGCCACGCCCATAACTTGAACTTTTACCCCCACTTTGGAAACATGCAACTTGAGTCCACTTTTGTCTTTGTATTTCTTACACTTGCAGTTGCTTCCTCTATGCAATTGTTGTTGTTGCTTTATTGTTATGATTATGATGCAATTGTTGTCGAATTGAATAAAGTTTTTGGCACTTTCTTTTGGCCAACTGCATTACTATTCTGTTTCTTTTCTATTTTTGGCATTTGAATGCCTTTGACACTTCTGTAAGTTTGTTTTGATTAGTTTTCCCGCACATGCGGTGGAAATTGACATGTTTTGCAGGTGCTCCTCGAAGTGGAAATCTATGTGACCTTCGCTGAGATTCTCTTGAATTCTTGAAAAGCTATTAGTGTGCTCTTTCAGGCGAAACACAGCAAAGTTTCTGACTCTCTTTCCCCTCCCTATCCCTCTCTTGCTGAGATTATTACAAAGCTCGGAGTTGTTGCTCATCCAAAAACTTTGTCGTAGTTATACTTTTAAATTTTTTTTTTCGAGGGCTTTTCTATCTTTTATTTTCAATTTCACTTCATTTTCCACTTTGCTGCTCATATTTTTCGTAGGGCAAATGCAAAAATAATGATGAAATGGCAAGTTTGCTTGTTGTTTCGCTGGTTTTCTTCCCTTTTTTATGGGCAGATAAGTCAACAGACAATTCCTTTTGAATACTTTTCAAATGCAGACATAAGACACTTGACTGATATATTGACGATTATTGGCAAATGCCAGAGACTTTGCCAAATACTTTTGACCAAGCCGAGCTAACAAATCGCACAAAAGCGCCGCACAGCGGCCAGTGGCAGCAGCACAAAGAAAACGGACAGCACAAAAACTTTCACACTAAATCAGCGGCAGTTTTGCAGCAGACAAAAAAAAATGGGAAAAAAATAGGAACAAATGAAAAGTTCGCATAGTTTTTCTTCTTTTTAATTTTTTCTTTTTTCTTTCTTTACTGTGATTGCTCCCAAGTGCGTAGTTTAAGCTGATCGAGAGTGGGTACTTGATAATGCTCTTTATTTCTGCATCGCTTTCTACTTCTTAACTTTGCCATATTTTACGTCATTAAGTTTTACTTAAAGTTGGCGGAAAACAATTTGCTTCTCTTCGGCTTTTTTTCTTGTGCTTCGAACATTATTTACCTACAAATGTGCAAACAGCGAAAAGATGTATGTGTAATGTGTGCTCCGCGCAGCGGAAAATGCTTTCAAGTTGTATTTAATAGAAAATTGGCCAAAAATAGACGAAACGAAGGCAATTCCTCGCGGGCCAACACGAAATGGAACTGGCAGGTCTCCTTAGAGCTGTCTACCGAAAACCGAAAGCCGAAAACCAACTTCAACTCCAACTCCAACTCTAACTCCCAACTTGTGACTTCCTCTTACTTGTTCCCTTTTAACTCAACTCCAGCTATTTTCTTTCTTGCGTTGCATTGTGACTTCTCGAAATGGCAAAGCTTAAATCTGCCATTGCCAAGTCCCAAGTTTTGGCCTTGCCTTGACTTGCCTTTCGTCCTGATGGGCAACTTGTATCTTTGACTGCACATTTATTATCTTACCTGAAGGCATTTGAGCTCTTCAGGACTCCATGCTTAACTACATCCAAGTGCATCGATGTGCGAGTGTGTGTGCGTGTGTTTTTTAGGGGCGTGACAGGTGAGTTACTTATGTACTCGTATGTGCAACTGAAAAGTGGTTTTGTTTTACGCAACGTTTAGACCTTGATGCTTGATATGTTTTTAGAGCTATTAAAATTGCTGTTCTTTTTAATTTTCAAGGCTGCAGACTTTGCTTGCATGGAATAAATACTACAGATTTTTAAGTAGTTTCAATTTCAATTTAAATTTCTGACTCTTCAAAAACCTCAGTATTTTTTGCAACCTTGTGTCTTAATCACAGATTCAAGTGATGTTTTTTTACAGTATAAATCAATTTAATGTGACTTTAATTTAAGCTAATTAAATAATTAATATTTAGCTAATTATATAAATATATACGTTGTGGAAAAAACATTTAAATATATTGTAAAAAATTGCTAGTTAATATGAAGCTAAGTACATACCTTTCAGTTGTCAATAGCATTGTCATAGTTAATTTACATAGTTTAATATTAAACATTTAAACACAAAGGCAATGAGTTTTAAATTGAACGTTGAATTGACGGGAAAAAATGGAAAATGTGGCAGACACAAAGAGTAAAGTACAAAGTTAAAAGTAACAGCGAATGCACAACACATTTTTTCTAAAATATGCAGATAAAGATATATGTATGTAAAATATAAATATCATCAACTAAGAATCAGAAAGTTGATAAATAACACAAAAATAATATTATTTTTGTGCTTTATTTGATTTAGGTTTTTTGTATTTCCAAATTCAGTGAGCTGTGATTCATTTTATGAATGAATCGAGGCATGTGCAAGCTGAATGATTGGATCTGTGCATTTGACATATGATACGAATGAGTGGTATGGTATGGTGGTAATGGTAAGGTACGAGTATGACATGATATGGTATGATCTGGCATGATATGGCAAGGTATGGCATGGCTAAATGAGTTTCTATTGGCGCAAACAAATAAAACAATTGCGATGAGGGAAAATGAAAACTCAAATGATAAGCCACGAATTGTTTTGGTGATATTTGCATGACTGATTTTCAATTTACTGCTAATAAAATATAATATATGTATATATAAACTATAGCTAGCTGTTGTTGTTGCATATAGAATATAGTTTTTATTTTTTATTGGGACTCGAATGGAATTGCTCACTCAGTATGATCAGCAGGCAAACGAGTATGGCGGCTAAGGCGCCCATGCTCAGCTTAAGGGTCTGACCCTCCTGCACCAGCTCACAGCTCTCGCCCCAGAAGCCGTCGGGGCAAATGCAACGATAGCGCAGACGCGGCTCTAAATTGATGCATGTGGCACCGTTCATGCAGGGCAAATCGAGGCACTCGTTGCGATCCGTGCAGCCCTTTGAATCAGGCGACATGATGCGTCCCTCGCCGCAACTGAGCAACAGTTCGTCAGTTCATCAGTCAGCAAAATCAGTTCAGATTAACATTTATTACAAAAGTCGTGATTGTGAATGATGATTTGTGAGTGATTTGTGAATTTATGTAAACAGCAAATATATGTTTGTTAAACTATAACTGATGGGCCAATTGTTTGTCCGCCAATTGTAAGTCGACTGCTTTGAAGGGTGTTCCTTGTTTGTTTGGTTTTTTGTTGGGTGTGAAAGCTCGGTTAACAAAAAACGTGAAAGCCTAGAAGCCAACTAAGAAGAAGAACGCCACGCGTGAAGAGCTCTGTGTATGTGTTTGTGTGTGTGTTATGGTGTGTCAAAGCCAGTGCAAGCGTGAATTTGTTAGAGAAATATAGAGAGACATATCACAGGTCGAGTTGCGTATTAATCCGATTGATTTGTCACGCAACGTTTACTGACTAACTTGCGAGTGTCCTGACGACATCAGACTTTGGGCCAAGCTAACAACGTCCCTTGATTGACGTAGCATAAGCTCAACTCTCTTAGTCTCCATTGCTTTCATTTTATTTTGGTTCTTGTGTTATTTTTCCGGTACAGCCTAAACTAATTAAGCCCATCGAATATTTAACGCCAATATATTTTTAGATTGTTTTTTGTGGTAGAAACGTTTTGCTTTAACACGTGGCGTATGCTTGATTTCCTGTATATGTTCATTGTGTTTTAGTCAGTCCGATTTGTCAATTTCTTTGTTTTTTTTTGTATAACTTTTCATTCATGAGCAACGAAAAGGCAATGCAAAAGTGAATGCTGAAAATGCTTGAAAAGAAGAGAATTCAGGGGAAACTCACGTGCACTCGTAGACATTCCAGAGATCGACACACTCGAAGGGATCGGGACAAATGACATTCGAGCAGGGTTTATTCGAAGGGCAACCCTTTTCCAAATTACGCGCCATGGTCGCCTGACCCCATTGGGTGCCATTCATGGCCGGGGGCAGGGGCAAGTGTTTGCCCTCCAGACTGTGGAAAAAAAAGGAAAAGAAGCAATCAAATTAAATACAAGTACAGAAAGAAATTAAGTAATCGACCAATCCATCAATTAAGTGAATGAATAACTGAGTAATTGAGCATTTAATTAAGTAAACAATATAGTAGTCAAATAATTACATGATTAAGTTATTGAATAATTAAGTATTTAAATAATTAAGCAAGGAAATAGTTGAATAACTAAGTACTTGAACAGTTGAGTAATTAAGTAATTAATAAGCAATTCATTATTTATATAATTGAGTAATTAATTAATTACTTTTGTGAGTAATTAAACAATCTAGTATTAATAAATTAAGTAATTAATTTAGTAATTGTAATTAATAATATTAAAAAAAACCTTATGCCATTCAGCTGATTTCATTAAAAATTAATAGTAATGAAACATGTAAACGATAAATTAAAAATGAGAAAGTAAGTATACGCACCGTATGTCGTCGAGGCAGCTCTTCTGATAGTCCGCATAGACCTCGAAGGTGCGCACACCCGTGTACTCGGCCTTGCCTCCGGCGTAGACTCCCTCCTGCTTGTCCACCAGCAGCCACTGATGTCCGACAAACTCGAATGTCTCGTTGTAGCGTCTGCCCTCGCCGCCATCCAACTCCAGGGTTGCCGCCGAGCCGTAACGATTGATGCGCACCACATGCCACTGCCCGTCGTTGACAGCCACCGAGTTGAGCCAGAGATCCTTCTCCTCGGTGCGCAGCGAGTTGAGATTGTAGCGGAAGTGCAGACGGGCATCCTTGATCTCCAGTATGCCGTATTCGCGATTATGCTGATCGCTAACTCGGAAGAGTTCGCCATGCTCCTCGCGGGTCCTAAACCGCAGCTGCACCTGGGTGCTAAAGCGATCTGGCTCGAAGCTCAGCGCGTACTTGACATAACTCTGGGCCTTGAAGGTGGTGGGCACAGTGGGTATATTGCAAGCAGGTCCCGTCCAGCCGGGTCGGCAGTGGCAACGGGCCTCCGAGAGGGAGCCGACACAATTGCCGTGCTCCCAGCAGCGAGCTGTGGCCTCCGTCTGGGCACAGACCTCCTCCGTCTGTGGACAGCCGGCGACGCTGTTTCGGGATAGTCCAGGATGGGCCAGATCATAGAGCTTGGAGTTGTGCACGAGATTCCGGATGCAGCCATCGAATCCCTTGGTCGTGGGCATATACTGCCAGAAGTACAGGGACTGATCAAACTGCTCCCTGTAGAGACCGCCCACCTGGAGTGGCGCATTCACATTGAGATACTCGTTGAAGGGCGGAATCTGTCCCCTCGCCTGACACGACATGTCATCAAACTCTGGCGGCGTTCCATCCTCCATTTCGCTGATCTCCGCCGACTTGCAAAAGTCGACCACCATGCGAACATTTTCCGTGTCCCAGAACAAATCGATGCGATGCCATTCGCCATCGTCCAGAGTCTTCTTGGTCTTCACACGCAGCTCCAAAGTGCCGGAGCCAAAGTCAATCAGGAGTCGGGGATAGCCACGTTCCAATTCGAGGGCCACAAAGTCCGAGATGAGCATCTCATCGCGCTCCGGAGGGACAATGGGACCATTGTAGATGATCAGTCCATCCGGCTTGCGCGTGATGAACTCCAGACTCAAATGCGACTCGTCGCACATCTCCAGAGGAGGATACCAGGCCCATCCGTTGCCCCGGAAGCTGCGGGTCGTCTGCTGGCAACGCGGACCCGTGTAGCCCACGGGACAGGAGCAATGGGGTCCGAAGCGAGTGTCCACACAGCGCCCGCCATTGTGACAGGGTGTGGTGCGGCACGATTCCGGTTTGGTGAAGTTCCTGGCACCACAAGTGCAGTCCGCCAAGGTGTCGACTCTGACTCCGACGAGGGCCGTCTTATTGGCATTGACCATGTAGGGCAGGGAACTGATCTCGAGGGCGTTCGTGCAGCTGCCCTCGCACATCTGATTCTCGTAGAGACACTCGTCGATGCCCACCATCGTGATGTTGATGCCCACATCCTTTTCGATCTCCTCGCGATGCATCAACACAATGCCATTGAGTCGGACGGGTTTGTAGTACGGCGAACCGTGCGCCGAGAAACGGACATCGGTCAATGGGGGATTCCGTCTCTTCAACTGCACACTGAAGATGTCCACATTCTCGCGCTCCGTATTCAGCAGATCCGCCAACTTGTCCCGGAAGCGATCTAGCTTGGAGCGACTCAGACTCTGGGTGCGATAATTCCAGACACGAATAAAGTCCTCGTCGGAAATGCCAGAGAGTCGCACAGATCCCGAGTTGATAACCGCCTCGTGGGGAATCTCTCGCACCATGACCGTAACATTCGCCGGGACATCCGTCTGTGTGTGCTTCCGATCGTAGACCTTAAATCTAAGATGATAACGCCCCTCCCTCGTGCCTGCTCTCATGGTGACCATGCCTGAGTCCTCGTCCAGCTTGAAGCGCGGATGCTCCTGGGCCTCCCAGTAGAACTTCTTGTCGGGCAAGTCCCAGTCATCCAAGTCGTAGACATACACCCTGCCAATTGGTGTGTCTGGCGATTGTCCCTGATAGTTGTACACAAAGATGTCCTTTGATCCTGGCTGCATCTTGTTGTCGTTCACATCCCCAATGATCACGGTCAATGTGCTGGTGCCGGTCATGGCTGGAGAGCCGTGATCCTTGATCACAATCGGTATCATGTACTCCTTTTGCTGCTCTCGATCGAAGGATCGCAGTGAGGATATCACAGCCATGCCATCACCGTTGGCGCCCTCTGTTGTTGAAAATGGGTAAGCGAATTATGGAGTCAGTATTAATTAGCTAGTTATATTCTAAATTCTGTCTTTGGATACTTAAAATTAATTTAAGAGTTTAGGACAATCTGTCTGGAATCTAGAATTTCTCATTAAAATATTTCTCTACTTCTATTATGTTTCTCAACTCAACTCAAAAATCTCTCGAAATTGAACTAATTTCATAATTCACTGCTGCTAATTAATTTAACTATGTAAAGCACTTCCTGCATATCTTCCCATTTACATACATCAGTTAACTTTCGTGTGGCACTGTAGTGTGTAGTTCAAAAATTACAGCAATGTAATCTAATGACAAATTTATCTTTGTTGCTGAGCTTTTAAAAGCATTTTCGAGTTAACTGAGCAACCAATGAGATTGCCATAAAGGAAGATGAGGGGCGGAAGATAGGGGAAAGTATGCAACATATAACTGTTACAATGGAAACCCCAAAAAACTAAGCACCTTTATTAGCCAACATGTTTCCGGCTGATTGCAGTGGCAACTTGAGTTGCCTTGTCGACCAGCTTGTGCCCATTTGTTGTAATTACTCCTTTGAGCCAACAAGTGCTAACACCACACACACACACACACACAAATGGCAGTACTAATCCTGCTCACCACACACACATCACTTGCTTCCCAGGGACATTCCAACTGCGTTGGCTACACTTTTCAAATGTATTTTTAAAGACACTCCATGGTGTGTTTTTAGGCAAATTGTATGCAAATACGAGCAGAGAAGAGGTGTACTGAGAGAGAGAGAGAGAGTGGAAAAGAATATGAGAGGGCCAGAAAGAAAGTCAGACCACAGGCGTAAACTTTTTGACTCCCTGCTGGCGCATCAAAATTGGATTGCCACCCACATTTCAGAAACACACACCACACACACACAGACAACTTACACACATAGACAGTTGCACGGACTGCATGTAAAGTTCTTTCGGGCCAAATTCTATATGTAGTTGGCTTTACTTGCCGGACGATTCCTGCCGATTCCCGAGACTCCCCGTTAGGGTAATTTAATTGAAAACTTGTGCATTTTCCATTTTATTTTTGACTGGAAGCAAACCAGGTGCAGACATGTGTGTGTGTGTGTGTATCTCTGGTCTTGCTTATATATATTTTTTTTTTTATTTAAATTTTCATGTTGTGTGCTTGGACTGCGGTTTACTATTTCCGTTCTCATCTCTGACTATTCATTTTGGGCTATTCGAGGGTAATTGCATTTTTATGCTTTTGTTAGCGTTGTCACCCAACGAGAATTGCCACACTGCACGCAAATCGCATTCAAGTTCGAATCTAAATTCGATCTCGAATATCTCATTCTCTTGCTGTCATTCGAGTATGTTTCGTTATCTGTTTGTTCTTTTGCTTCTTGCACATTTTATTGCTGACTATAATATCAGAAAATTTTATGCTTTTGCTTTGTTTAAACAAATTGGCAACTTGAAGTATTTAAAAACTTGCAAAATGTAAAGTGAACAATGAACTTGGGTATGTGAGACTCTAATTGTAAATTTAAAAATCTCAATATGAATTAAAAAAAAACTTCCACTAAATAATTAAAGAAATTTCATCTAAAAATATTAAATAAAATTAAATTTTAAGAAAAATTAACTCTGTTAAATCTGCTACTCGATTGGGGTTAGATATAATAAGTTTTCCTCATTCAAAAGTATAGTATAAAATGACTTAATTTAATACTTGACAACCCTTAAACCTTTCCAGTTATTTAGGCATTTCGACTGTACTCACTTTGATCCTGTTCAACCTTGAAGGAGGCACGTATAATATCATCGGCACTGGGATCCAAACGGAACTGGAATGGAGGTCCATTGCTCTTGGAGCGATCATCGTCATCGGTGGCCAGGATCTCGACAACTTTACGTGGCGGCACATGCTCTGGCAGCACGGGTCTGTAGTCCTTGAGGAATTTGGGCGCATTATCGTTGATGTCCTGCACGATGACAGTCAGCGTAGCCGTCGCTGTCTTGGGCGGTGATCCGTCGTCAATGGCCAAGATCTTGACCTGATGCCGAGGCACAACTTCCCGATCGAGTGAACGCTGTATTGTGACCGAGCCATTCTGATTGATGGCAAACTGACGCTGACGATCCGACGAGCGATCGATGGAGTAGGAAACTTTACTCTTGCCGCCCTGATCTGGGTCTGTGGCCTTGAATCTCTCCAGCTCGGTGCCCACCTTGGTGTCCTCGAAGACAGAGACCTCGACGTTGGCGCGCTCAAAGTGCGGCTTGTTGTCGTTGATGTCGCGCAACTTGACGACGACCCAGGAGTATGCCACATGGTATTTATCGTTATCGTTGTCCTCGCCCTTGTCATTCACCTGAATGCGGAACCGGAAGCCGTTGCTCTGCAGTTGGTCCTCGTAGTCCAATGGTTGGACAATCTTCAGGGAGCCCGTGCCATCGTTGTTGCGCACCATTGTGAATTTATCGGCGCCATAGCCGCTGTTATCGATAACTTTGTACTGGAACTTGTTCGTCTCGTCCTCGTCGTGAACGGTCACTGTCAATATGGGCATTTCGGGCAGGGCGGTGCCATCGGTCTCATCCACCTCCGTGAACCATTCGTCCTTGGTGAACTGCGGCGGCATGTCATTAATATCCTTGACACGTATAGACGCCGTGCCCGTGCCCTTTAACCCCCCGCCATCCATGGCCACAACCTGTATCGAATAATCCGGCGTACGCTCCCGATCCAAACAACACACAGCGGTCTTAATCACACCCGTGTCGGGCTCTATTTCGAAGATTGGCGAGCCCGTCTCCTCCTCGATGACGTTCTTCTCGATGGAGTAGACCAGTCGGGCATTTGAGCCCTCGTTGGGGTCATCGTAGTCCACGGCGGTCATGGTCATAACCACCATGCCGGCGGTGCCATTTTCCGTCACATTGCCAAAGTAGACGCCCTGGGGGAAGATGGGGGCGTTGTCGTTGATGTCCTTCAGATTGACCTGGACATCCGCGTAGCCCACAAGACCCTCGCCGCCCTCATCCTGGGCGAATACTGTGAAGCGCCACTGTGGTCGTCCATTCGGTTGATCGCGGTCCAGCGGCTGCACGAAAGATATAGAATAAGGAGGACGAAAAAGAGAGGGAGTTAAGTACGTTGTATGCATGCTGAAAAGGACATGTGTGTGTAACTCTGGCTATTGTGTAATTTTAGCTGTCATAACCGCAAAACCGATTAACATCAGTGGACAACTCCCGTCTCGCAGACTCTCATTCCGCTGGCGAAAACACACAAGTGAAACTGAGTGAAATCCTGGGGAAACCCTCCGTTGTAGCCCTGTGAAATTATCCATTCACAATGGCAGCCCAGCTGTGCTGAACCTGTGGGTCGTCTGTCCTGTTCCCTCCTGATTTTGACTTTGATATGCATACAGAGGCACAGCTTGAGTGATGCGAAGCTCCAGCCTCTTTTCAAACCCAACCCAATTCGAAACCAACCCAATCCTTATCATCACCTGGGGAGCTCACCTTTATAATAACAAGAGCGCAGTGAAAAAACGATTTTAATCAGCACTTTGTATCTTTTGCCTCATGTTGTTATGCCAGCTTTATCCTCAACCCCAGCCCCAAACTGTCCTGCAAATCCTCCACACATCTCATATCCCAACCCCTTGGCATGACAACCACAGTCGCACGTAACAAATACAACGATAACAACAGCATTTCATAGCGCTGACATTGGATTAGCCGTAAAAAATGAAAGCAGAAAAAAATGTAAATACATACTCGTCAAAAAAAAAAAATAATCATGAAAAAAATCCTCATGCGTCGTCATCGCTTTAATTTGCATGACAAATTTGACAGCATTGTTATGACATATTCAATTTAAGGGATTAGTTTAACTATATGCATGTCTCCTTGTATGTCTGTCTGTCCGTCTGTTGCGGTGTCTATATGTGTGTGCGTGAAGGAGATTCTTCATTTTCATTTCATCATTGGTTTTTCATTACATTTTTTCCCAGTTTTTTTGTTGCTCTTCTATTGTTGTCCATTTGGGACTCACACAACATTATTACGTTGCCACATAAGTTGTTCCGTTTTTAGTTGAGTATTTCGTTGCAAAATTATTTGCCATAATGGCCAGAATTTGTAAAAACTATTTTTTTAAGCATTTCTTTTTATTTTGGACGGCATTTTTCATTGTCTTTTTATAGTTTTACATGGGAATTTCATTTAAATTCATTTGTCTCCACAGTTTTTACATGTTTTTTTCATTCGAGCGTCCAAAGATAATTAGAATTCATTTAAAATCGTAGAAGAATTTGAGAAATTTTTATCAGTTTCCAGCGGTAGGAAAATTTGTATACACCAAAAATGCCAAATTTACATGCAGAATAAAATTTGAGAGCAAATCATGATTTTCGAAAATATTTAAGTTTTGCAAAAGGACAAAATATTTTAAATGCTTAACTAATTTAAATGTCAAGAAATTATCGAAAAGGCCTTTGCGTCAAAATGGGTTAAGTTTTGAATAAATTATGAGAATTTTTTTTTATTTTCTATGCAGAGTTAATTTTATTCTTGAGACGCTTATATTGACAGTAAAGTTTTCAGATATTTGTTTATTACAGTTACCTATATTTCAACTACAAAACGCATATACACTTTCATAATATAAAAGCCCATTAGCACAGATAAATAAAATTTGCATGAATTGATCTCAGGACCACTTAACAGTCAATTTAACCTACAATTTAATTGACTTGCAGAGTCTTTATTAATTATTACAGCACATGAAAATTTTCAATTAATAAAAACATGGTAAAACATCGCAGCACCTTCATAAATCAATGAAAATAGTAGCACTGACTCAAAGGCGTGTCCAGCAAACCGCCCACAATTCGAAGTCCAAACTTAAGTGTTAAATAATGAGTTTCGCACGTTTGCATTTACGCCGGATTTGCAGCGGGAGGGAGAAGTCGTTAAAGGGGAGTCGGATTGCGGTATTCAGATGCGGGCCGCGGATTGAGCTTATGTGTGCATTCCCAGAGCTTAATCAGCGCTCGTATTTCACAATCATTTTTATTTACCATTGGCCACAACATCTGTGCTGTGATGAATTCCAATGTGGCCATGGTCAGTTGTGTTTTTTAATGCTTTTCGATACCCTGTAAGCAATAAGCGACTGAAAAGAATGCTTCAACTGTCCAGTAGATAGGTCTTTCCTAATAAAGCTTTTTGTTTTATATTTCTGCTTCAAATAAAACATGAAGAAAACTTTCAAAAATACTAAATATATCTTTGGGTGTATTTTCAGCATTTTATATCGGGTATATGAAAGTTGAGAATATTAAACTTGATTATTTATATTCCATTTAAAACTGTTTATTTATTATATGCGACATTCGTTGTGGTTCCTGACAGTTTGTTAACTCTTAAATTGCAGATTGTCCTGTTATTTTATTTTAAAAATGATATTTTAATTATTTTTGTATGTTTGTTGTTGTTGTCACTCACCTTAAGCACAAATATTTCACCCGTTGTACGATTAATGTCGAATTTGCTATTGGCTGGATTATCTGGATCAATGCCTTGGCCGGTAAGGAAATAGACAATATTCTGTGGACGGTCTTTGTCACCATCCGTTGCGGTAACCTGTTTCAATACAGTGCAGTTTATATGCAATGAAAATAATGGAAATATTAGTTAAATATTCAATAAATAAATTAGAATTAAAGCAAAACCAAAACAAAGCAAAATAAAAGCATGCAAATACGATTTAAGTTTACAAATCTAGGTCTACGTTTCGTATTAGTAATTTGGATTTAATATGTATTTTCATTTACAAATACTAATTTTTTTATGGCCTATTGAATATTGTGAATTTGTAAAGATCCTTGTGCTTACTTTAATTAGTTAGTTAACAGTTGCTACTAAACTGAATTTTACCGCAAGCGGATGAAACCACAAATACATACTCACTAAAATAATGCTGAAAACAGGCAAAGTTTTTAAGCACATGAATATGTTGCATTAACAATCAAATAACCCATTGAATTTAATTAGTAGTAAGAGAGTCTGCGAGTATGTAAATGTGTTCGTATTAAAGTATATATACATAATATGTGTACATGCAATTTAATTCAATTATGAGAAACAAAAGCCAAACAATCAGGAAATCAGTTACAGAAATCGAAATCTCTTGAAATTCGCCAAAAGCGACAACGAGTATTACTGAACATACATATATACATATATATTAAAACTTTTAAGTTCTTATACGAGTAATACGAAAACATTACTCGAAACATGCACATTAGGTAAAAGCAAATGTAAAAAATAATTGAAATTTAAATTGGAAACCTTCTAAATAAAAATATACACTAGTAGACGTACATAAGCCAATGAAATTTTCTTCCAATTGTAATTTTCCGTTCTTTAATTAAATATAATTACACATCTTAAGCTTAATTGTTGTTATAGTAGTTTGATTATAATTTACATGTGAGCGACAGAGAAGAGAAATGATTACGATGAGGTTTATTGTTGTTGTCATGTTAAATTAATTGTTATATGTACATATTATATAGAGATATATTATGTGTATGGGCATAGCGACCTGCATGATGGTGAAGGGCGTGGCCATTTCCTCGTTGAGGGAGCGCTCGTACAATGTTTGTGGAAAGACTGGAGGAAGATCGTTGACATCGCGCACGCTTATGACGATTGTTGTTTGATTCTCATTCAAACTATCCGAGGCGACCAGTTTCAGTTCATACTGAACACGCCCTCAAATTTACAACAACAATAGCAGCAACAACAACAATTGTTGTTGGGGCCGTGCGTAAACAATAAATAAAGCCATAAATTAAATAAAGTACGGGAGAATGCAGAATAACCGAAAACAAAATAAGAACGAGAAAGAAAGAAAAAAAGACAATCAAGAATAAATTTAAATCACAAAAAACATACGCATAAATTGTGTATAAACTTAAAATATTGCATACAGTTTAACAAAAAAGTTGATTTAAAAACGTTTAAATAAATTTCAAGTGGCACAATATTTTACAAATGTGTTTATGTTTTTGTATTGTATAACTGCCTATTATAAGCGAAGTCTTTAATAGTTTGCAAAATATTTTGCTAGTAAGCTTTAATAAACTTAATAAATAAATAATAATTATATTTGAATTATTTAATTTAAATCAGTTTTCATTGACTTAGTGACCGACCAAAAATAATTGCAAGTGCGTGCTTAATGATTAATCGATTTATTTTAATTTTTTAATTTCCTGCGATTCTTTTTAATAACATTTTAATGCACTTTTTTTGCATTCTGATTTCATAAATTGTTAAAAATTCAAGTGATTCTCTTTATATGATTAATATGTGGAAAAAATTTTTACATATAAATCATTTCATTGGATCAATTAAATCTTCAACGTTTTTTCTTTCACATATGAACAATATGCTGCTGCCTTTAAATATGATATTTTTTTCATCCAAAGGATTGAATAACGTCAGCTTTAAATTGTCATGTGACAAAAAAAAGTGTAAAATGCGATAAGTGTGTAAAGAATTTAAGCCTTAAAATAATGCGTCTATTTAAAATAAATATTTACTCAGCGCCAACTCAATTAAAATGACATTAATTTAAACAACTATTGGTTTTATGCTCTAAAAATTTAATCTAATAAAAAAATTCATATTCGAACAAATAAATAAATAAGTTCAAACACGTTTTGAAACTGATCAAACTAATTGTGCAATAAAATCTCAAGCAAAACTGACATGCAATAAAATCTAAGATAAGGGATTTAAATGGCTTGGGGACAACGTGTCGTATGCTTGATATACATATGCAAAGAACATGGAAAAGCTCTACAATAAAACTTTAACAAAAAATAAAGTCAATAAGGAATCATGGCAAATAATTGAATCAAGTTTTTGGCTAATTTTATTAATTTAATGACCTGCAGCACACGCTTGGGCAAATTACGATCATCCTCTTCAGTAATTTGAGTGCGATATGTGGGCCTCTCGAACACCGGGGGATTGTCATTAACATCCTTGACATGTATTATGACCGTTGTATAGTTCTCCTTCAAATTATCGGAGGCGGCCAAACGCAGCTCATACTGAACGACAAATTAAATGTCATGCAATAAATTATTAAATTCAATTTTCTTGCCTGAATTTCAAACTCAAATATTTGCCAATGTATGGGTATTGTTATGAAATTGAATTTAATTGAAGTTCTTCAAGTAAACTGATGACTGACTTCACTTTTTACCCAATTGTTCGAAATTGAAATTCAATTAATGTTTCTACCAACTTTCTCCTCTTTCATTCCTTTCATTCTTCGTACCATACCCTGGACTCTCTCTGACTTTTTGACCACAGCGTGTAACTAAACTTGTTTGATCTGTTAAATATTTAACTAGCCTCGCGGTGGGCGCGCTATGCCGTGTTCTTCTATTGTATGTAATGAAATTCAGAAGGAAATGCACTTGCCGCACAGTTTCTTAATGAATTTTATAGCCACCGAGATCTCGGGCTACATATTGAATTGCTAAATTGATTGCATAAGCTTTTCTTTGATTTTAATGCTTGCGAGTTGAAAGCCAATCAATGAAAGTTTTCTTTCATTGCATACTTTAAGGAGCGCTTGACAATTGAAAATAACAGTTTAACTGCTTCTATTTTTAATACACATAAACGTATAACAGTTGTTAATATTCCGCAGTTGAAACTTGAGTTTGTCATAAACAAATTTCACAGTCGACTGAACCATTGCGATTATATCACAAATACAATGAGGGCTGTTACAACAGAAACCACATCGCTTGTGGTGCTGAAAAAAAGAGGAGAAAATCTGTGGGGCGGTGTGAAAATGCCACGCCCAACTTACCCTGCGTCGCGTCTCGTAGTCCAAAGCGCCGGCCACATAAATGGCACCCGTCATGTTTTTAACCGCAAAAGCGCCGCCAATGTTGCCGCTGGTGATTTCATAGCGAATACGTGAGGCTGGAAAATAATTGTTAGCAATTCGTATTACACACATGGCCAAAATAGCAGAAGAAGTGGCATGCAAATATGAGTATGTGCAAATGTATTGTACTTACACTCATCGTGATCCTTCGCTGTCACTGTTAACACTGTGTGCTGTATGTCCTCGTTCTCATCCACTTCCGCCTCGTATAGCGATTTGTCGAAGTAGGGCGGATTATCGTTCTTATCAGCAATGCCAATGCGTATAAATTTTGTGACTGTTTGCAGAAAAGAATAAGAATAATCATTTCATTATTTGCCAGCCCAAATTTTAAAAGTATTTTCAACTCTGGTTGGCAATTTGAATGTGACTGCGAACTGTGCGAAAGTATGCAATTATCACGTACTCTAGGCACATGATTGAATGAAACTTTCCACACCAAGCACAAAAAGATGCCTGACAAAACCGACACAACAATTCGACGCCTGTTATTCGTGACGACAATCTATGGCTTCTCTTTCCTTTTATCATGTTTTTATTTTGGTGACTTTTCTAGTGGTGTGGCAGCAATTGACGCGTTTTGCATATTAAATAGTTGAACTTGTCCCAATTTTTCATTTGGGTTTTTGACTAAGAAATCTCATAGAGCCAAAGTGATGATGTGACTTTAACTGTATTAAAGTAGCAAAAGTCAAAATCAAATAAAATTTTAAAAATTTTAAAAAGCGGTTAACTGTCATTAAAATATCCCTAATATATATTCTTATTCTATAATATTGTTGACTGAAAGTACTATCATTTTAAAGGTTTCGAAACAAAGTATTTAACTCAAATAAATTGAATATATTCAATGATACTATCAGAAAATGATGTTCAACACTCAGATGCACAGATTGCCTAATACCCATATTGTCTTTGAATGAATGCATGAGTACCAATTGCATATTCGTAGCCACATTCAACTGCTCAGCTGAGGCACTCATAATTCAATAAGCAACTAAACAAGAAAGCCAAGTAGTCATACAAGTGACTGCGTCTAGGGCGCAGTTGTGGAGCAAGGACAGGACAAACAACTCAGGTCAGAGATGCAGAAAGAAAAAGAGATTGTGAGAGAGTGAGAGGGAAAGATAGATAGAGAGAGGGAGAAAGAGAGAGGCCAATATCAGTGCAGACAGTGTCGAGTTGCAAGTAAATTACATAAATCATTTATAATTGTTGCAATAACAAGAACCTCAACAAGGACATCAGGATTGCTTTAATTAAATAAATTTCACATCAAGTTGACCAAGCAAAAGATTTCCGCCCGAAAATTTGCTTTTGTGGCACACACATTTGTTGCACATGTGGCAAGGTTTAACAACAAACTTTCGCCTCCCCAAAATGGTTCACAACTAAACCACGTGTGCATTCACTTCAGAGCAGAAAATGTCTGTTTATCAATTTACTTAAATTTCACTATCTTTCTCTCATTCTCACACTCCTTATCTCTGTCACTTTCTAAGCACGTGTGACTATCCCTTTTATGTGCGTGTTTTGGATTATAATTTGCATTTGCTGGCGTCTTATCTAGCGAAAATTATGCACATTTAGTTAGCAGGTTGACAACTCTCTGACTGCATCTGGGCGCACTTGGCGTATGTGTAATATGATACCAGAGTGTTTGTTTATCTGTCTGTGTGTGTGTGCGTATGTGTGTGTTTTGTTGGCAAATGCTTGAGCCAATTCTGTGAATGAAATTTATGGCAAGACATTGCTAATTGCCAACCTGACCTGAGTTCTGTCGACGACATTTTAATTAAAACTTGGCAATTTCAGAGCCCACACAAATGATAATAAATAAATAAATACTCGTCCTTGCATGCACTTCCAATTGCCATAAACACAGAATATATTATATAGCTGGAACTGTTAAGTCTGTGCTAATCTACAGTTGGATAATGTAACAAGTCCTCAACTTCCTCTTAACGAAACAATTTATGCTAAAAGAGAAAACTTGATATCAACAAATGGCAGCACTTAAAGCCTTGAATTTAAGCTCTGTCTGCCCTTTAACTAAATGGCACTCTCCTTCATTTCCCTCCTGACGTCACTGCTTTTGCATTAACTGTTATGCAATTTTCTTTTAAATATGTATATACAATATGTCATGTTTAATTTGTTGAATACCCACTATTAAGTAATGAAAAGAAGTAGGAAGAGGCCATTTTGGAGGCCATTTTGAAAGTGAATATTCTTTCATCTTCTTGAGTTCTAAGAACTTTTTTCGTGTATATTAGATCTGACTCTAGGACATCTTTTATTAAGCATAGTCTAATATATAAGAAATATGTAACATCCTATATATCAATCATTATTTAAGTCAGTCCCTACTCTAGGGTACCTCGTAGTCGAGCAAACTCGAGCGCTCCGCAACGCTCTCACTTATTTTTTTCACATATTTTATTTGTTTTACTTTGCGCCTGACTCTCATGCATATTTTTCATTAAATCCTCACATTTTTCCCTTGACTTTATTACATCAAAATTCAATTTATTTATATACAGACATACGTAAACCTATATACACATACATGGTTATGTGCATGTAGTTGCATTACTTTTTGCGGTAGGTAAAGCTATAGCTGTTTATCATATTTATTAAAAGTTGACGTTTAAGCTCTGAAATTTTAATGTTGCATATTGCACGATGATACAAGTACGATTATTTGCTGAAGATTTTTGCACATGCCGCGAAATGTTTGACATAAAAGCGTATGGAATTCTATCGAATAGCGTAAAGAAATATTTTGACGAAAGCTGGCAAAAAGACAAAGAAAAATTTAAAGGAAGATTAAATTACAGATATATTTGTGTGTTTATTGGGAGTCAGATTTATGGCAGCTCGATTGCAGAAGATACGCTTAGTGAGCATAAATTTGTAAAGCTTGAGAAATATATTTTTATGTAGTTATGGCTAGTGATAGCCTAATCCTATGACTATGTGTCTTGCTAAGTGCATTCTTTGCTTTGAAATTGTTTCAACTCTTCCTAGCCGAAAGCTTTATTAGAAGATACAATTAAACGAAAAACCCCTCTGAGCTTTGCGCTCTAAAAATCTAATTCATCTGGTAGCCAGAGTTGCCAAGTTGTGTGCAATATTTGGCCAATGCATTGGCAACAAATCGAAAACTCTAGATATCAGGCACAATGACAAAGTCTTTTATGCAGTCATAAAAATTGACATTGAAGCATCTTGGCTTCGCTGCACTTGACTGCAAGCACTTGGCGGGGGATGTCTAAGAGGGGGCGTGGCTAAATGCGAGTCAAGCCTGAGCGAGTGGTGAAATCAAAGTCAACTTTATCACTTACTTAGCTCACATAAAAATCTGTCACAGCTGTGAGAGAAAGAGGGAGAAACTGTGCATATGTGTGTGTGGCTTTCCAAATAAATAGTGTTCCATTTGCCCAGTCGACTTATAGAGTTGCCACGCTTAGCTGCACATTGCCACACACAGTCAGCCCTTGCCTCAATCTCGCCTCACTCCTTTCAACGGTCACCAAATTCATGCGCAACTTTTGTACATATTGTACAGATGTACATATTGCAAACACACCCACATCAAAATCGCAGATGTCATATTTTTTGCACGCTTTCTTTAACAATTTTGTTCCCACTCCAAGTACTTCTATGAGTATTGGTATGTGACACGTTTTATACCCTTTATTATCGCATTTTCCATGTTAAATTTGCGTTCAACTTTTCAAATGTAATAGAGATATTTTAACAGTTTCAAGAGAATAGATTTTATTTATTTAGCCACTGACTAAATTTATAAATGCCTCAAGTACTAAGACTTCAATGGGCTAAGAGTCTTTGTTATTTGCTCACACTTGTACTGTTATCCTCACTCTGTAAATTTAAATGCAACTAAGTAACTTAAAATTAAAATTTGCCACCTCAAATGTTTTACATAATTTAATTTTTGTATGACTGAGCAGAGTTATTGTTACATATGTTATTCACATTATTACGCACTCTGTAACGTCTGTTAACAGTAACTGTTAGAGCATTAAAGTAACGACTTGCTTATAGCTCATTTTGTCTATTTTCACTACATTCGACAAAGTTTATCGTCAAGTTTTGCACTTGAATGAATTTGGAATGATATTCAACGAACGTAATAAGCGAAAAAAAAAACAAGCAAATTCTCTCATAAACTTGCATTAAATTTAAGAGAGTTGAAAATCTTCTTTGTTGCACAGTCGTTTGGGTTTCTCTTTAAGAACTAATTGGTGACTTGGCCTCGATAAACGCAGAGTTTCTTTCGCTCTATTTTTTATGTAATTGAACCTGGCATACACACACACACACTCATACACATTGTGTGTGTGTGTGGGGGAAATCACAACACGAATCGCTTGACTCGGTTGGCTAACGGAAACGGAAATGTTGCTGGCCATTAATGGCGCTTAATGTTGCCTGGTCATAAAGTCAGCTAACTGCGTGTCCAAGTAGATATCAAAAATGTGTGTATAGAGCTGGTTAGTTGCAGCTGCAGCAGCAATAACAACATTATCAACAACAACAACAGTAACAATACTTGCAACAGCAACTGTAATGGCATCTAAATTGTTGCAAATGTTTTATTGCAATTCTTAAAACTGTCCTTTTCTGTGCTCTGCTGTTTTGTGGTTGTGTGTGTCTTTCTCTCTCTGTCTACTTCTCAATGTCCTTTCACTCTGGTCGTAAAAATTGTTGAAATGCATTTGTCGCTTGGTTGCTTCGTTGATTTTTTATGATTGCGGCCAGAGAAAAGGCTCTGCATCTGTCCGACAGCTGTTTATGCCACATGCGAGGTGCAACAATGTTGTTGCGGTTTCTCGCATATCTTACTCCCCTTCCTCTGCTGCCTTTTCCCCACCCTCTCAATTATTCTTATCTGTTCATTCTCTATTTTGCTTGCCATGTATATGATTGTCATGTTTGCGGTTTTGCGGCTTTTTCATTTTGAAACATTTGAACCAAGTGACGTCACAATGCAAACATTGAATTTTCCTCTTTTTTTTGTCTCCTATCTCAATTCTCGATTCTCCGTTGCCAGTTAAGTTGTCTCGCATTCCTGCGGTTGGCAATTAGTGAAAACTATCAAAGTGCAAAGTCAAGCGTTTTTCGTATTTGGTTTTCTGTTCTTTAGTTTTATTTTCGTTTCCTTTTTTGTTAAATTAAACTTTTTAGTGACGCTTCCTTCTCTTTTCCACCTCTCATATCCTCAACTCCATTGAAGACAAATTGTAAACTGTTTCCCCTTGCACAAAAAGAGAGAGAGAGAGAGAGAGCAAAGTCAACGTACAGTTTTAATTAGTTTATGTGCCAGCGACAGCTTCAAAGCCATTTAAATCAATTGACAGGACGACAAGGATACACCAGCTGAGCTACTAATGGAAAATCAACCACAACATTTTTGTCACGTACGCAACATTGGATAATTTATGAAGCCAACATTTTCGGCATATCAACAAATTAATTGCTAATGGCCTTAAAAAAACATAAAAAACTGTCGCAACCAAGCCAGGTGTATGATAAATTACCTCAGAAGTCCATAAGATTTATGACAGCGAACGTGAGTCGAAAAATTTTAAAATGTTCAACTTTAAATTGCTGAAAAATTTAAAGTCGATGCATTGATAATTCTCAAGTGCGAGTTGTTTTTGCTTTTCTCTTGCTCAAAGACCCAAACAGAAATTGAGCAAGCTCTTCTGTCTGGACAACATGTTGAAATTTGCATAGTTAGGCGAGAAATGCAGCAAAATTTATACCTATTATTTGTAATTGGGCTTAGAGGGTATCACAGAAGTTAGAAGTGCGAAGATAAACATCAATAGATATCAACTAAACTTTTCATAATCATAATTAAATGACATACAGTTGAGCTTTCAGGAGAAACCCATACTTATCAGTTGATAGGCTTTTTCGTCAACTTAAAGATCATTTAATGTTGTTCGTAAAATAAAATGAGTTCCTTGTGCTTTTCAAATCAAATTAATCTTTTTAATGACCAAATAAATTTTGTTGATATTTGGTTGAACATTAAGTTAAGGGTATGTTTGTCTTCGACTACTTTGAATTACACAATCGATAAGTTTCTGTCTTGTTTCTGCTGCTGTGGCACATTTACCAAATTCTCATAATTTTGTGGGTTACGCAGAGAAATGTGTAGTGCTGTGTGTAATCCTAAGGCCACTCTTGCAGTTGACTTGTTTATGGGGCATGACTACGACTAGTACAACTTGCAACTGTTGCAGCAACAGAAGCCGAGCATAATAAATGGACGAGTGTTGTTTTGGCAATGTTCGGTCACTTGGTTAGGCAATAGAAGTTAGACTTAATCGAAGTAAATTTACTTAGAAAACTTGCTGAATCAATTGACACCTTCAGCTGACCTGTCACCTAAATTCTCTGCCACCGATATCGGAATGTATAAAGTGCTATATATCATTCAGCAGAGCAGCTGTTGCTGGCCAAAAAAAACACTGCTTCTGACTAATCGTATAGTGGAAATTCAGACAAGGAAGAGGAAGTTGCGGCCTCTATGTCATAGTTTAAATTATGTGCGAAACTTTGAGCAAACTTTTAATAGCTTCTACCATTTTCCCCCTCTGACTCCCTATGCTCCTCTGCTGTGTAAATATATTGAGCGAGTGTTGGCAAGTTGAGAGTTGGCATATGTTGAACGCTTACGCATTGATTGGTTGCACTATCCATTAGAAGGTAACAGCAGGTAGCAGCTTGAACCTGCCCCAAACTTGCCGCAACTTGTAGCCCAACTAACGTTACGCGTGCCTGGCATGACAGATTTACAACCAAGAGTCTGAGGGGGCAATGGGTTTTGTGCCGCATCTCGCAGCACTCAAGCATTAAATTGTATCTTTCAACGCAGAAAAGTTTCGGCGTTTGCATTGACAGCCGCCTAAATGAACTGACCTGGCCAAAAAGGGCAGATGGCCTTAAGGTAAACTTATTTTACTTGCAACTATTTGCGGATTGCGGCTAGTGTGGACAGCTTTTAGCATAGTAAGAGGGAGAACAAGTCGGAAAATAAGTAGAGAGAAAGGGAGAGGTTTAATGGAATGTCAATGCTAGTTAGGGCTAAATTTTATTTGGACCCAACAGCAACGTTTTAAATAAAAGATGAGAGCAGTGACTCGAAACTCAATTCGAAATCTGTTCTCTTGAAAATCCTGTCAGTTCTCGATATCTTGAGACAATAAATTATGCAAAATGCAAAATGAATTAAGAGGCCAAATCATGTCCCAAACTAGAAAAGAAGTCACACTTTCATATTGTAAAAGCAAGTTTTAATTAACATAATACATTAATAATTTACAAATTACAAAAACAATGACTGAAAAAGAAATTCACACATTAGTGTAGTTAATGGGCAACAACGAGTAGTGCCAAAAAAAATAAGAGTGCTATTTATATAAATTACATAATTCGCTTTCTTTTTTATCTGTTTCGTTGTCTGTCTGATACAATGTGAAAGTTTCGGGACGACCTTGACGGCCTCCGTCTGCCAGGCAATGTGTGTAAAGAATGATAGAGAAGCCTAAAAACAACAGCAATGAGTGCCAGAGTGGGAGTGAGACAGCGAAAGGGAGTGCGTGTGCATGAGAGAAACAAAAGTGAATAATTATTGTACTCGAAATGCTATTAGGTAGTCGTCGAGTTGTTGTTGTTGCTATTGTTGTTGTTGTTGCAAAGACATTTGCTAAATTCGCATTAATTACATTGATTTATGCTCCGACGCGTAGTCGAGACCAACTTGACTTATAGACATGACGACCGTCAGTGACACAGGCGCAATTTGCGCTTATTTATATTGAAAACAGACACGACTCAGACTCCTGCTTGCAACAGTGCCGCACGGATGCTGTTGCTGAGCTGATGGTGTGGCAAGGACTCCAACTTGAAGCATCAATCAATTTTTTAGCGCAATTTATCAAACTATTACGCAGCGTCCGAATCTCTTCTTTCTCTCTCTCTCTCTATCCCTCTCTCTGTCTCACTCTGCATATTTTCGTTAAGTTGGCATTAAAATTGTAGCCTAGTTTGCGGCGG
The DNA here is from genome assembly GCA_963924055.1 of Drosophila limbata. Lineage (NCBI taxonomy): Eukaryota > Metazoa > Arthropoda > Insecta > Diptera > Drosophilidae > Drosophila > Drosophila limbata. The sequence goes on from OZ001353.1 coordinate 15,668,493, forward strand.
CACGCCCCTGACTCTGTGTCTGAGCTTAAATTTATTGCAAGCTTTTCTGCTTTGTCACTAAATTTCATGGGAAATTTTATGCGAGAGCGAAAAAAAAGTAACATGAAGTAGAAATCAAATCAGGACAGGCGCATGTTTTGTCAATAATATTTGGCCATTTGATTGATGTGCTTAGCCAGAAGGCTATAAAAACCATTGAAATGTGCCTCAAACGCTGATCGAATGGGGCCCAAATGAAGTTGGCAATATACGTACTATGTACATACATAAAATGACTGCCTGGCTGTGACACCCTGTAACATCTACGTTAACGGCAACTAGGAAAACTGGAAAACTACACATATAACAATCACAGATGCGACCACAATGTTTGCCTTTTATGACCGCAAAATTCATAGTCGTTAGCTTGGATGGAGAAAGTGGAATTCTTCTAAGACATTCACGTTGTTGTTGTCGTTGTTGTTGTGGTTACGAAACGAGGGATAACTATAAATATTGTTTATGCTCCTATTTCTACTCCTATTTTACAATATATGTCTGTGCACACACACACGTCTTTGGCCAAGGCCAGAGTGTGACAATGTTTTTGCCAACAGCCATGGCATTAAATTGCATTTTATGTGCACCGAAGTCGCATTTATACCGACTCTTATATTGATTTAATGAATAGTGATTCGATTTACATGGCAGCTGTGAATCAGGTCAACTTATGTCTGGCATTGAAATCAAAACAAGTACAAAAACTATGCAGGTCAATGGAATACTCCATTGCTTTTATTTTATTAAATAAATCACATCTGATAACTTCAGTTGATCAGGAAATTAAATAAAAGCTTATAAATTTACTTAAAAGTTTAAGTCTGATATAATCAAGAAAATGAGCAGACCAGTTTTAAAGAATTAAATAAAACACAGCTTAGGATAAAAGTTTCAGTTGCTTCTTTTAATAAAATTACTCGTCAAATGGAATGAGAGAGAAAGAGAGAAGAGATAACATCGTTATGATATCCTCTTTGATTTGAGTTCACAAATGCTAAAACGGAATCGCAGTTTATCAGGGCATAAATTTACATAGGATGTGATGTTGTTTCTATTATCCATTTCTACAAATTTGAATTCAATGCAAAAATCATTTGTGCACCCGAAATTTGTGTTGTCAAAAACTATTCGAAAAGAGATTTTTACGAGACGGAAATGAAAATCGAGAGAGAGAAAGAGCGAGATACGAGTATTGCCATGAATTTTCTATGCATTGTGCGGACAGTTTTTCCGACAGGCCAGCGGAAAGCGTGAAAACAAGGTGAATCCATATTCAATGACCACAATGCCATTTGAACATGTTTTCACAGGTCGAACTAAAGTGTTGCATTACTTTTTTTTGGGGGACTAAATGCATGTTCCACTTTGTGTTGGGTTACGCAGCTGACTTTTGATTTGTTGTTGTTTCTTTTCTCATTCTATTTTTACACTCTTTTTTTTGTGGTCAGTCTACAAATCTTCTCACTATCTTTGTGTGTTGCATATGAATTTTAGCCATGCATTTGTTTTTCTTTTTTCCTCTTTGCCAAATTCTGTTAGTCTCATTTTTTCACCCCTACCATTTGCCTATCTTCTCGTTTGCAGTTTTTATTTTGTTTTAAAAGGCAAAAAAAGTCAGGTCAAAAAATGGTAAAGTTTTGGCTTCAATTTGCTCAGGTTTCGCTTTGCGATTTAGTAATCGTATTTGGTAAGCGGCTTAAAGTTTCTGTGGATTGCACAAAGTTAAGTGCGCTGAACTTTAGCGCCAAAGTAATTAAAGTTTTACCTCGACCTGGGATCGGGCTTGAACCCAGCAGGGGCATTCAAAGTCCCAACCAACCTGAGTGAAAACCAGAGCATTGTTGCATCTGTTGGCCAGAATGTTGTTGGGTCATGTTCATTTAGTTACCTGCAAAGAAATGTGAAAGCGCACAAAACATTAGTTTCGAATTAAATTCGATTTTATTTCGAACTACAATAGTTTTTAAATCAAGTATGAAGTATTGACTTGATACTTAAGAATTAATTTACTTAAGACAAATTATATTTTCTAATATTAACAGGCTCCATCTATTTTTATTTATAATTCATAATAATCTATTTTTCCGTTTTCTTCTTTCCTTATCTGTGTCCTTCTGTTTCTTTTTTTGCTTCATTAGAGAATGTTTACTTGTAATAGCTTGTAATATTTTCTTGGCCTTTCTGTCTCTTCCTGCCGAAACTCCCTTCTTTTTCGGTTTAAGTATTCATACTAAGTTCAGTCCGTCTCTTTCACTTGTATTTCTTATCTGTTCTCCGTCTTTCGTTTTTTCGCTGCTTAAAGTAGTTCGTAATGTTAAGTTTACATATTTACTTAGTACTCGTATCTCCACTTGACTTATTGCACTTAACAGCAAACATTGCTTAAATATGCAAAATATATCGAGAGATGTAAATGCCGCTACTCGCGTCTCTTTGCTGTCCCTCTCCCTGTCTCTCTCTATGTGTCTATTTTTCTCTGCCTCTGCTGCTGTCGCTGCTCAGATAAGCTGCGTCTTATGCAAATGTAATTAAAATGCAACCGGGCGCCATTTTACAATATTTTATGTTTCTCTTTTTTTTGCATTGTTGCTGTTTGCGTTGTTTAGGATTATGCAGACTTAGCACATGGCAAACAGTTGCATGTGTATGTGCTCTTCCACTCTATCTCTCTCACTCACGTGTTTTTTGTCTCTCTCTATCTCTCTGTGAGGGCATCTCGTTAAAGTTGCTATTTTGGGCAAGTCACTTAATGAGCAGCGCCAGCGCAACGCCATTTTCAAGTTTTAATTAAAACAAATTAAAGTTAATTAAATGCATTTGAGACATTAGACATCAACAGTCGAGAGTCGACACTCGACTCCACTGTCGTCCAGGCGTGAAATTACTCGTTTCTAATGTTGATTACAGATGAGGGCAGCTGCTCAAGTGCAAGCAAACAATACACAAACAAAACAGCAGCTGGTCACATCTGACAAAAGTCGCGTCTGACAAATGACTTAATTTGGAAAAATGGTCACACGTGTCGTCGTTTCAGGAAAGCAAAGTGTTTATATAAGCGCCACAGATTGCTCAACACGTAACCCCAAAAAATACAAGGGAAAACGACCCTCTGAAAAGTATACTATGTTATGTATAACAAGTCAGGTTACGAACGCTAAAACCCAAAATCATTCAATCTCTGGCTTAAGCTGATTACAAAGCATTTTGTTAGCCACACCCTCGCTACCTTCTTTTCCCTCTCGCTTTTTTATCCCTACCAATCTCTCTCTTTCTCTCTCCTTCTCACCTTTCTATTGTCAAATGCGGCACCTTTGTAGCGATTCGTCCCGACCCCTACATCATCAGCTTACGTAAAGTGTGAGTTAATTTCGACGCTTTGTTAGCATTTCAAGCATTCTCAGAAAAATACTTGAAATTCAGAAAAATATGATTTTATTCATTTTTAATTAAATATAAATTGCTGGACGTATTTTTTTCTTTTTTTTTGATAAAAGGTGTTTTAGGAAAATCAAATCTTATTTCAATAGGCTTTAGTTTGAAAACAAGTGATAGACTTTGTGGTACTCTGCGTTTGAAGCAGTTGAATTTGAAATTTGATAAAATAAACGTTAAAGTATAAGATAAATTTTAGGTTGGAAAATTAGGATTCCTGGGAAAATTAAGAAAACAGCAAACCCATAGGCTTTAGTTTGAAAACAAGTGATAGACTTTATAGTACTCTGCGTTTGAAGCAGTTGAATTTGAAATTAGATAAAATAAAAGTTAAAGTATAAAATGAAGTTTAGGTTGGAAAATTAGAATTTCTGGGAAAATTAAGAAAACAGCAAACCCATATTCCACCTCAATTGCCTGTTTACAGGGTATAAGAACACTACATATTGTTCATTTGTCAAGCGCAGAACTTGTCCCAACATAAATACGCAATTTGTTTACATATTTAAACAATTTTTAACAGTACAAGAGAACAAGACTTTGCATACAATTTATAATCAACTAAATGTAAAAGAAATTGTTTAAAATAAAATTTAATTAAATTGTATTGTTGAATGACAATTGAAGCTTAAATGAATTCAAAATCCGCAAAATATTTTAACCGATAGCTCCAAGGCATCAGAGTTTGACTGCTGCCAAAACAAGAAACTACTCGAATTTAATTAAGAAAATACATTACTAATTGACACTCGTATTAGTGGGCGTGGCTGTGGTTAAGGGGCGGAGGAAGAGAGGGGAGTCTGTCATGTAGTTAAAATAAACAGCCGCAAGACAAATGCTGCAACAATTAAACGAAATTTGATAAAGACAGAGACAAAGTGATGCGTTAAATGCGATGTTTATGTTAGAGTTGAATTAAAATAGTAATATTTCTAGTAGTGTTATCGATTCATTGTTCCAATACAAGACAAGATTCTAAAACTACTCGTATTTGTCAAGCCATCTGGCAACGCTTTCACATGATGCATCTCTCTTTCTCGCACTACATCTAGCTCTGACTCTCTTCTACTTGTATCTTATTGATTGTATTTGAGTTTGTATATTTATAGTTTACTTTACATATCACACTCATAAAGCATTCCTGATAAAACATTCGCATTAAGTGCAATTATAATCAAAATGAAATCACATTTTTTCACTCTCCCTTTCTCTGTCGCACTTAATTACTTGTGCAAAATGTCACAAGTGTTGCACACAATTTCCTGTCATTTAAACCAGTGTTCACTTTAGACAGGTCCAAATAAATAAAAAAAAAAAACAACCTTAACGAGACGAACAAAAGTTAACATCATCATAAGCAACATTGACATCATGGGCATCATCATCATCATTACTGTCATCATCAACTTTAGTTTGTTCAAATAATTTGCAGAGGGCGTGAAAAAAACTCAGAGCATTTAACAGAAAATATCAAAATAGTTGCCGCATTGTTGCAGTTACAACAAGCAACGATAAAAACCAAACTAAAGGCCAAACCAAACGGAAAAAGTCACGTCAACAATCTGGCAACACGTTGCAAGTGGCAACTCGTATTTTTATCGCCACAATTTGTTGCTATATTGCTGCTCTTGGTTGTTGGTTGTCTTTGTTGCTGGCCAAATGGTTGCTGTTGTCGTTGTGTTGTCGTTGTCCAAGTTGCTGTTGCCGTTGTCCATGTTGCCCATAATTTGTGCGCGTGCAAACGATAGAGGCATTTGTGGGCGCTGGGCGTGGCACGTGCCACTGATTAATTGCACTTGGCTGCCCACAAAAGTTAAGCTGTTAAATGTTTAGCTGCCCAACCAGACAGAGACAGAGCGAGGGAGAGACAGAGTAGGAGAGAGAGAGAGAAAGTTTCAATTGCAGCAAAAAAGAAATCGTAGTACACTGTCCGCCAGCTGTAAGCTGCTGTGTTTACCTTACGTGTTCAGCTCTTAGTTCATTTGTTTTTTGAGATTGTTACTAGTGCTTGCTTTCTGGCTTATTTCTTTCAATTGCACAAGCTGCTGTCATATTGTTCTTTGAATTTTTTTGCTGATGCAGCAGGACTTGAATCGGACTCGGACTAGGACTCTGATTCCGTTTTTGTAGCTGATTTCGATTCTGATTCTGTTTGCTGTTGTCTTAGGCTGACCTCGTTTTAGCCATTACTGCCCACACACTTTATCCATGACTTATCCACCTTTGCTTTTGCCTTTACCTTTGCCATTGGCAATCAGAGTGCACCTACGAAATGAAGGCTCGAAATTAGTGGTCAGAGCTGCCAAGCTGAACCAAATAAAATAAATATACAACTAACAGTATCTACACAATTCTCTGCTCTTAGATAAGGCCTCTTGTTAATTTAAAGGCAATGTTTAGTTTAGTTTCAATTTGTTTCAAGCATGCTCCAACTCTCCACTCAGTTGAAAATTAAATTAACTGTTAACTTGCTCTCACACACGCACACACAGCTTGACTGTCATTTTTTTCATTTTCTCTTCATTTTTCTTATAAATTATGACCACAAAATACATATATAAATATCTGGAAAGCAGAAGATGAAGTCGGCAAGCAAAAGCTGAACTGAAGTCAAGTGGACGTCTGATAAAATAATGGTAATAGCATTTGACGGGCGGGGGGTTGACGGAAGGGCGAGTTGTCAGTTGAGAGTTGACACAATTGCATTCTTGGCATTGTCTAGCTGCTGACAGGGCAAGGACACTAAGCGTTGTTCGCTCCACAATAATAAGTATGCTAATAATAGATAATAATAGTAAAGAAATGCTGTGCAATATTGAGCTTCATTTTAGCTTCTTAGCGAGACTCAGGGAAGAAATTAAGCAACGAAACCTTTGAGGGATAAAGGACGGAAATTGGCAGTTTAAAATGTAAGCTTGTAATATTTAGAATGATAACAGCGAGCATACCTAAGATTCACAGCTATTTCAGTGTACTACGGTGAGTGTAAGATAAAATTCTTTCAAAGACATTAAAAAGAAACGATTGTATATTTGTTGTATTAGCATGCATTTTAAAAAGAAGTAGAATCGCTCTTATATTTTAAAGCTCGTAAACCTTTATGAACAAATTAATTCTAATTGAAAATGTGCCTTTTTTTTACATAATTATCTATTATTAAATTATAATTGATTTTTGACAAAGTTTTTGTGGCCTTAGTAAAACGTGCCACAGTGCGTATGAGAGATATTGTTGTGCTTATAGTATTTCATTTTGAAAGCCACAAAGACACGCCGAGGAGCTGCATGAGCAAACTTTTTTTATTACTTTCTCTATCTCCCTCTCTATCTCCATCTGTCTCTCTCTATCTCCATCTGTCTCTCAATTTCGCACAATAATAGCAACTGACCGCCCTTCCAAGACATTTAAACTTGTTATGAGCTCAACTTGAGCGGTAAGAGGAAGGCGAGAGAAAAGAAGCAAGGACTGGCACTTGAGCTCAATTGTGCACGCGTTGACAATGCGAATTACGAATAGAGGAGGAAGAGAGAGGGAGAGAGAGGGAGAGAGAGAGAGAGAATAGCCACAGCAAAATCAACAAGGAGATGGAGACCTACAATAAGCAACGAAATTCTCGTTTAGCTTTGCCACAATGGACCAACAGTTTAGCGCGAACTTGAGAAACTTTTCGTTTAAAGTCTCTGACTCTAACTCATATTTAAATCAAATTGATAAGGGACTGACGTCAGCGCCAATTGATCAATAAGTTCGTCTTCCTATTATTGTTCTTGCTGCTTGCACCTCTTGGCAAAAATTCAATAAAAAACTAAACTAAACTGAACTCAAATAAAATACTTCTAAATAATAAAAAAAAGCCAAAAACCTAGTCAAGTTATTTCCTGACGAATGCTTCAAGTTGAAGTTGGGGTTGAAGTTGAGGGCGTGGTCATAAAATGCCTCACGGGTCGGAACAAACTTTTGGCACATGTAGTTTACCATTTTATGGCATTTCTAGGCAAACAAAACTTTCCGGACACATTTATCGTTATTCGATCGCTTGTTTTTCCACAACACATAAGTTGCTCCTTCGACAATTCTTTTGGTGAGTTTATTGATTTCCGTACAGAGTCTTATTTTGGTCTGTTTCACGAATGAGATGCACATCTAATTGCATTTTTAATTAGTTTGTAGTGCGGCGTATGCAGTTGCATAATGACGCAATTAAACTTTTTGCCACTGCTCTCAGATAATTAATGCAAAATCCTTAACACGCACTAACAATTCCAAGTTTGCCAGTCGCATAATAATCAACTCAAGCCGTGGAAAAACTTTGGGTTATTATCAGACTGGCAGCCAGAACATAATGCATACAGACAAGGTCTACTATATCCCCCACTTTCCCCTCAAAGACCACTCTCTTCTCTCTCACCTGCCATGCAATGCATCTTAATGAACGTTGAGTCGGCAAAGTTTAGGCCAGGTTCGTAGGCGGAGTCTTTGGCCTGTCAGGCAGATTCACCCACAAACCCGAAAACCCACTCAGGCATAAGTTTTAACACCCCATATACAATTCCTCTCCTCTTCTCTCTGTCTCTGAAAGAGACCTTCTTCTAAGTAGCTGCTAAGCGGCTTTAAGTTGCCGTGAAAATTGTTCAGATAACTTTCGTTCGTTTTTATTTTCTCTCTATCTCTGGCGCCCTTTTTCCAATTTCTTTGATCAATTAGAAGGAAGACACAGAAAAAATAAGAGGCGTGTTATAGGTGTGTGGGTATGTATCCTATATGTGTGTGTGTGTGTGTGTTAGCAGGGTCTGCTGTCGCCTCAGTTGACATGATAATGAACATTTATATCTTGAGTCGTAGTGTGATAAAGGTCACAATGCTGACAGCTGCTGCATCGTAATAAAGTAACGCACAAATTTCAAGGCCAAAATTTAAAGAGCTATTAACTGCTTAGATACTCTGTCAATTTCATTTAAATTAAAAAACATTTTATAAGATAGTTCCAACTCAGAAGTAATTGGCACAAACGCGTAAGCAAATTATTTGCATTTCATGAAAAAATAAATTTAGTCGAACTTCCCTAACTCGAATCACCATTATCCAAAGAAAAGGTTCGAGTTAAGGAGATATTCGACTTATAGAGTTCCTTTTCTTAATTTTATCAATTTTTATAGAAGTACTATTTAGTTATATAAAAAAACTGTGTAATTCTCGAAAAGATTTTAAAAATCAAATGATACAAAATATGTTAGTGTTTTTTTTTGACAAAATTTAAAGTCGCTAAAAATATAAAAATATGTAAATGCACGTGCAAAATGTCAAAACTTTAAGAACCATCGTTGCTTCTTCATTTGTTTGTCCTTACATGATATCTGCCAAGATATAGGATGAAATGAAAAAGGCTTCAAGAAACGATTTTAGCAGCAACGAGAGAAGCAGGAAAAGGGAAAGGCAATGTGAAAAGCCTGGTCAGCGGCGTCGACTAATTGTAATGAATTTTTCAATTTATGCCTCAAGCCTCGAGAAGGGACTAGAGATTGGTAAGGAGGGGCAGGGGTTGAGGGGTTGAGTTGTTATACAGCCTGATGAATGACGCCACACACGCGCTGCTGTCATTCATCACAGCTGACGTTGGCAGCGCTGCTAGCTGCGACGCCTCAACGCGCTTTTTGCGGTCAACGTTAGACACACAAATTACACATGCTGAGTATGTGTGTGATTTTGTGTGTGTGTGTGTGAGTGTGTGTAGCAGTGAGCTTTCTCGCATTTGCGGTTGACTTCAATGGCATTTGATGAAAAATTAAGGCAGAAAAGCGAATCAGGGAAACAGACAGAAACAAAAATGAAAGGAAGAGAGTAAATTAAGATTGCGGTTCTTAAGTCTCGAGTACAAGTACGCGAGTCCTTGAGAGAAAGAAAGATAGTAGAAAAATTGCAATTGTCAGTAAGAATTACTTGAAAAAAACTTTTTTATTTTCTTTGTTTAGCTTTTCATCAACATCAAATATTATCTGTAATCTGTGTCTCGACTTAAATACATCTTTCATAAAAAATACAGATACCTGTTAGTATTTTGAGCTTTTCTATTCAATTGTTTTTTTTCTCTTTTCTACAAATGTTTCGAATTAAGAATTGATGTTTGTTTTTTTATTCCAAAAAAGTGAAAGGTTCGCTTTCTATTTTTGGCCGCATTTGATCTGTCGACGTTTTGGTTGTATAACCTTGCCAAGCGAGAATTTCAATTACTTGTTGTTGTTTTTCCTTGTTTTGAGCGCAAATGCAATCTAATTAAGGCTCACACTGAAACAACACACACACACACATACATACCCCAGCTTGGCTTAAAAGTGGCTGCAAAATTGTTTGCCCAATGCAGCGTCAATTGGGGCTCGAGGGGATTCGTGGGGGCTTGAGGGGATGTTTGTGACGTGCAAATGAGTAACAAATTGAAATAGCTAAGCAGCGAAATTTCATTGTGGTTTTTTCGTGCCAGTTTTTCAATTATTTGGGTTAAGGTCTCTGTTCGCTGTGCGGGAATAGATAAATTGCCTGATACCGCATTTCAATTTGAATCTCATTTAATTTAAAACAAGAGTTTCAACAATTCAACATGAAATGGAATAAGAAAACCATTTTAATGTTAAGTAAGAATACTAAATAAATATGTTATAATAAGCTGACATTTTTAAGATAACTACAGAAGTGATTCTTAACACTCATTTAATTTAAATTACTAGTTTCTTTTTTTGTTATTTTCAAAATCTTGCACGAATATCTTATAAAATTTGCAAATTGAGAATTTTTTAATAGAAACATTATTTAAATTAGGTACATTTTTTTTCTTTTCTTTAAAATCATCCGGACTCTGCACCGATAGGATAACTTTGCTTTCTTGTTATTGCATAAAACTTAAGATAAAATTCTAATTTTATTCCGTTGTCAGCCATAATATCAGCTTACATTAACTGCGCTGTTAGAGTTTTTCCTCTTCCAAAAATCAGAAACTCGTTTATGCTTATGGTAATTCAAATTTCGAAATTTGATCCTTGAAATCGGCATTTTTTGAATTCATAAGTTCAATCTCGCATTCAAAATTGCAGCAACGGCAATCATTAAATCATAAACGGCTATTCATAAGCAGCATTCTGGATGCCACTCTCTGTTGCATATTCATGTGGCAAAGTGGCAGCAACTGTTTGTGCTGCAGTGTTGCAGCATTAGCACTCTGGCAATTTGTCTGTGTATAGTTTTCCAATTAGGAGAAAAAACAAAAGCGGCAAGCAAAACCTTGAATGCCTCGTTGCTGTCATCTTCGCTTATGGCTGCCACAAATGGTGCAGCAACAATAAGTATAAGAGTGCCAGTGACAAGCAGTAGAAATAAAATTGGGTACTAGAAAATCTGGGAAACTGGAACTGGACCTTCAAAGTGGTAGGGGCAGAAGGAAGCAACGTCTCCCCCTTTTTAAGATATGCATGGTGTGCTCATTTGCACATTTCCGTTCCGTTTCGTTTCGTTCGTTTCGTTTTTGGTGTCGTTTCGCTAAAGCGGAAGTTGCCATGTTGCCAAACTGAGAAACTGCAACGTTTACAATTTCTTTTCGCCCAGGCTGAAAAAAGCGAGGTAAACTGCAATAACCCCCTTTCCTCCCTCTCTATCTCTCTCTCTTAGACTGACTACAGCATCTTGTCGCCGGATGTGAATTTATGCGTATTCAGCTTGAAGACGGAGACAAAAAAAAAGAAAAAAGTAAAACGAGAATTGCGTCTTGGCAGTGCAGCAATTGCTTTCAGTTCATGTTTCCCAGCTGATTTGTGTCCGCCTTTGCTGCAAATTAATTGCGCAGACAGGCGGAGCAGACAAGTAACTGTAACTGAAAAATCTGCTACTGCCTCGTGCAACAACTTTGAAAAATTCACCAAAAGGACAAAGAAACATACACACACAGACAAGGAGACACTTATCTGCCTCTATCTCTGTTTTTGTTTTGCTTTGTTTAATTTTGTTTTTGTTCATTTCGCCATCTAAATTATTACTTTGTATACTTTGTGCATGCTGCATGATTGTTGCCTAATTGGAAATTACAAAATTACGAGCATTTCGGAAAGTTCTACCTTCCCCATTCTCTTATTTTCTCTTTAATTCTCGTAATTAATTAAAATGAAATATGAAAGCATCTCTCTTCCCCAAAAACCAGTTTATGGTTCCTGTCCCTGATCAATGTTTATTGTATTGAAACTGATTGTTCAACTGCCATCTCTCTCTCTCTCTATCCCTTTCTTGGAATTTGTTTTGACAAAAACACAGAGAAATCTTTGATTTATATTTAACAGTTAGAGTACAATAGAAAAAGAATTGATCTCGAAGTAAATCCAAATCAGGATACTCTTTAAATATATTTTACTTCACTGTAAATTTAATTTATTAAATTGAAAGATTTTCATGTATTAATTTTATTTTCATCGCTGCATTTATAAAATTATCTATAAATTCAAAAGCTAAATACCCTTTCTAATTGTCTCGAATGTTTTCCTACAAAGACATCCCTTTCAGCGATTATTTGTTCTTTTTATTTATTTATTTATTCATTCCATTTTGAAAGGTTGAATTCTTTAAGGGTTTTTCTAAACAATATGTCATTTTGATTGTCGGGTTATAGTATGCAAAACATCTTAAGGCACTTATTGTTGAAGTTAGGCAGCCATCACATAAATCAAAATTACAATAAAACGCGTAAAATGTAATTAATAATTGTAATTTCCTACCCTTCCTCGAGTAGAAAAGGAAGGAAGTGCGAAGAACAACGACGACGCAGCGAGTGTGGAAGGGGCGACTTAGGGGATGTCATTTATATAAATGTAATTGAAATTAATACAAGAATTATGCATAATGCAATTATTAATCCGCAGATGCTCATCATTTTTAAATGCAAATACTGTAATATTGAAATTGAAATTTCAATCACAATTATGGGAGCTTCAACTGAAATTGGACATGGAGCATTATGCATCGCTGGCTTAATTCACTTTTACAGTCGAATGGTTTAGAATTATTTTCCAATAAGCTGTCAGCTTGACTGACTGGCTGAATAATTGACTGACTCTCGGAATGATAATACGAGTACTTTCGATGAAGTGTTTTCTGGGCAATACTTTTTGAAACACCTGCCAAAGATTTTCTAAATTTGGAATAATAAATTTTGCCAGGCAGTTGGAATCAATGATTTGCTGTTTTGCATGTTGCAACGTGTAATCTTCGCAACGTATTTTGGGCAAAACTCAATTGACTGCATACACAAAAGCTTTTCATTTTATACGTGTGTCTATGTGAATTGGGCAGGTGTTATTCCGGCTCACACACACACACAACACACATATAAGCGCACATGTTGTCCCGATGATTTGATTGCGATTCGTATACTGAATCTGATTTGGATACTGATTCTGATGCTGATTCAGATTTTGATTGTGATAGTAATTCCATTCAGTCGATTCCCTTCGACGTCGCGTTTCCATTTTGATAGCAAACAAATTTACGTGCAGCTCAAAGGATCAAATGCCGATTGAAAATTGAGTGACAAATGTGTTTGGCTTTCCATTGTTGTTACTGTTTGTTGTCATTGTTGTTAGTGTTGTTGTTCCTATTTCTGTTTACCTTATTGCGAAGCACTGTCTCGCCTATCATTCAAACAACAATACAAACGAATGAGCAGCTTAGCATTAGCTTTTAACAAGTTGCAACTCCACTTGGCCACTTAACAGACAGACAAACAGTCAATTGCCTTTCCTGTTCTTGGTGTTACTGCTTCTATTCCCTCTGTTCGACTTGCTTGCTTATTCCTTTACACACTCTTAATGACTTTTTAAACTGTTCATAATCTACTCTAATGAGTCCCGCTGCGACCCTCAACTGCAGTCTTAGCCAAGTCAAGTAAAGTCAAGTCAACAACGAAGCCAAGATATCAAAGTTCTAAGGCTTAAGCTGTTTGGGATTCGCTTAATTCCAGTTTAAGAACTGCATCAACAGAACCAAAAAATGCTCTTAAAAGAATGATGTTTTTAAGCAAAGCAGAGCGCAAAGTGTTATACAAATTTGTGGCCAGAATTATGGCTAAAAAGCTTGAGCAGCTTTTCAGAATGCAAAGGAAAATGTCATGCAGCTGGGATATTTTCCTTTGCATTTGTTCCCCATTTTATTTCCGAATTCCCAAACACTTTGTTTAGTGTAACTTTCAATTTAAGTATTTTGAGCTGTAAAAGTTTAGATCTAAGAAATTTTTAACAACGAATTTATGATTATAAGAGCTTGAGCTGAACATGGTTCAGCTGCAACTGCTGCCTATAAACTCTTATACATTTTGAAGACCCAGTAGTATAAGCTACATTTCATTAAGCTCTACGATAAAACTGAAAAACAGCTCTAAGTAATTTTATGATTTTGTCCTAAGATACTTAAGCTTGAGCTACTGCTCTTATATACATAGTATAGTAAAGTAAATATATAAAAAACGTGTTAAATTGTATCATACAAAAGTTATTTTGACATCGAAATAAAACTCCTACTCCACTTTTACAGTATTAATATTTGCTGAACAAGTTATGAACTTATACGTTCTGCTGCTATGAAATACATAAATTTAGCACAAAATACCTTTAGCTAAGCTTTGTGTATTCTCAGTGTATAAGAAGCAGTAGGATAGCTTCTTATACACTGAGTATAAATATACACTATACAAGTTTCTATCTTATATACTGCATGAAGGAAATCATCGACATTCCTACTTATACTCTGAAACAAAAAACCAGACACAAAGCTTTAAAATTTTTCGAAGATGAATTGCTATACATTTTTTATGTACATAGTATAAGTGCGTCTGCGCTTCGAAAGCTTTCGCAAAGCTTTTGACGAAGCAAAGTTTGCTAAACAATTTTGTAGACTTTTATTGTGGTTGAGTTTCTGCATTTAAAGTGAACTGTTGATATGAATTGGAGTAAAGCATCGAGTATAAGACGGATTATCAGTTACATTATTTTGAATATTGTGACTTTACATTTAAATATTTGCAATAAACCTAAAAAAACTTATTCGAAAGAGTTTTATTATGTACATTTTTGTTTAATCTTTAAAGGTTTAAAATTTATAACAGAAACTTCAAATGCATTTTGCATGCAATTTGTTCTAAGAACTTTGTTCGTACCTCAAAGCCCCTTTTCTTTAGACACACTCGTAATCCCCGGCTAACTAAACTGAAATTGGCATAAAAATCTTAAGCCGCACTTTAGCCTCTAAAAGAAGAAGCCGTTGTGAGCTAGGCAAGAACTTTGTCTAGTTTCTACGGGCACTACAAAAGTTTATTAGCACGCAGTTGGCAGGCCAAGGCAAAGTAAGGTAAGCAAAGGTTTCCCTCTTCCCACTTCTCATTATCAACTTCATCCTCGGCACAGGATGGAAGACCCAAAACCAGAATACTTCAAAAACTGCAACTGCTGGCAAAGTAGCGAAACATTTTTGACAGCATCATCCACGTGAATTCCTTTTACAATGTTAAATACGAGAATTTTATAGTGTGCTGATACCCTGTTAACTAGTCAGATAATATGGGGAGTATCAGGGAATATCATCGGAAAGTACGAGCTAATTAAAGCTCAAAAGCTAAACTCATAGTTCTTTTTTGTATTGCATAGAGCTGATTCTTACAGGGTATTCTGACTGTCTAGTAGCGTTGATTTATGCATTTCTATGTTATACGCAGATCTTTTAAAGTTTTATAACCAAGTGCCTGACACTCAAACGCAGAGTTGCTGATATTGATGATGAAATTGCCAAGTTTTTTCTTAACTTTCGCAACTTTGCCATAAACACTTAAACTGGTAAATGTGGAATGCTTATGCGACCTCAAAAAATGTTGCTTATTAAATGCAGAAATCGTGCTACTTACTAACAAATCTTATGAAAATCAATAGTAAAAAGTTGTTTGATAAAAAGTCCACCAAGTAAATGTATTGACTGCTTAAATAATTCGAAATTTGGCTTGTCACACTTTAACTCACATATGTCGTAACTTTATAGACACATGCATACATATTTTATAAATCATGTCCGTATGTGTGTGTGTGTGTGTTTGGGCCATAAACAATTGGCCGAAAGAGCTGACCCCTAAAAAACAGACGTCCCGAACGCCCTGTGCGGCACTTGAAACTTGAAACTCATAAATTACAACAATGCCGTTTCGTGTCTTCATAAGTTAAAAACACGCATACGCCGCATATGCTCAATGTTTACCGTACGCCCCTTGGGCTGTCGGACACCTGGAATAGCGAGCGTCCTGCCAATTAAAATACTCGTAAATTCACATGTCGCCTCGCAGCAATCACGTAACTTACAGTGTTTATATAAGTAGTATACCCTGTATAAATACATACAAAACTTCAAGTGCGATTTAAATCAATCGCTTGACTTTGTTTTTGCGTGTTTGTTTGGGCGCCTGCCACGCCCCAAAAAGTGGGCCAAGCAATGACTCAATCAGCTGTTGAGTGGGCGAATAAGAAGGGGGGAAGTTAGCTGGTTCGATATTTATGACAAATATGGCCATGACGGCAACAGCAGTTGCGGCAGCTGCGCACAGTGGGGCAAATACACAGAATTAAAATTCAAAAACACATAAAAATTATTGTGAATTTTATTGTAAAATTTAGTTTTTAAATATATTATATGTAATTTCATATTAAGTAAACAAAACACATTGTGACTAGCACATTAAATAATAAGTGTAAACTTGTAGTGCTGGGAAATCCAATAAAGAAAGAAAAGAAAAGAAAAAATTTCTAAGAATTCCGAGTACGTCAAATATTAAAGAGACTGTTCAAATATGTATAGAGATTTCAATTTGAAAATCATCAACTGTACCAGCGAGGGTTGCTTTAACAGTACAGCAAGGTACTGTACAAGTAAAATATGATAGAAAAATCTATGTAAAAATTAAGCGTTTGCCAACAACACACCTTGAAAGTAGGCGGTGCGTGGGTGTGGGTGTGTGGGCGTGGTTGTCGCCTGTTTGTGTTTGTGTTTTTGACACTTTAACTACGTTCGCACTTTGTGCGTCGCGTTTGCTGTTGCTCCCGCTTGTTGTTGGCTGTCATTTTGCGTTTGTTTTGCACAGCGAATTGTAAATGGCAACGCCGTCATTGTCAGGTAACCCTGTCTCATCCCCTGCCACCTGCCACTGACAGTGTTGCCAGCCCATCTATCGGGTTGTTGTCAGTTTATGCAAGTGCATTCATAAATATTTGCTCGATTGATTTTTAAACTCCTTTTAATGACACAAGGTATTATGATGTGATTCGCTTTATTGTGTGATTCGCATGATCGCTTAACGCGCATTTTTGCAGTCATTTCGACTGGAGGTTAACGATGTAAAAATCAATTTCCAAAAAGCAAGGAGATTGCTTAAGCATTTCAATTCGAATTAGAGTCAATTATTGTCCGCATTCTTTACTTGGCAATCGTCGGAATTATAAAATTAAATTGAAAACTTACGATTTGATTAAGTTTAGCAGTGATATAGCAGAGAGTACAGTTTACATACCTGCAAAGACAAGAATATAGGAAATTATTAGCGCATCTGGGTAACATTTTTTTTTTTGGTTTTTATTTTTAATTGTACTTTTACAATTTGTTGTAATGTATAAATTCTCGAAGTTAAAGAATAACTTATATGAAAAGTAAGTAACATGACTAAATCTTAATGCCTTTTCCGCTCGCTCCCTTTGCCATTTCATCACATTGCACGGCTGTGAAATGGCCAAGTAAAGCGGCTTATAGGCGACTTGGCCTCTTTGAGTTGCATAAGGATATGCCGTTTATTGAGTCAATGACAGCTGCAGCTGCATTTTGACTAAGCCAATAAGCGTTTAAGTAAAAGGCGCACTCGAGTGCAAGTAAAGTGAAATAAAATATATATGTATGGATGGAAATAAAAATAAAACAGGGCGTGGCATTGAGGCGGAGGAGTTCGTTAAGAAGCTGGCGCATTTACCTTATCCGTTGCCAGCTTGTTGCACTCGAATTTACTTGGGAATTTGCTTGGGTTCAACAGAAATACAACTCCCCCCGTTCTCTCTTCACTCTACTTACAAAGTGTCCTTCTGCTCGTGTCCTGTGTCACGTTTTAGCGCTTTAGTAGCTGCAATTTGCTGAAGCGTGCGGCCAAGCAAAAGTGCACACATGTGCAAATAACTTTCGACGGTAATGCAAATGAATGCCCAATTTACGAGCTGAATGTGAAAATGTTGAGCACAAGCAAAAGTAACGTACAAGTTTTCGACAGTCGCTCGCTCGCTCAATTGCATTAGTCAGGCCAATTTACAACTGCCGAGGTGTGAACTCAATATATAATCACTTTAAAGCGATGCCACTTCCACTTTCCTTAAACCCAACAACACAAATGGTATGCAAGTATTAAACATGAAATGCTCAGCAATTCTAATACGATTATGTTTAATATCAGTTTAGCTCACAACAAAATCCCAAAACTACATCCAATAAAACGGAAAGAGCTCATTGAGCTTCTGTCGATTGGGGCTAAATAGACAATGAAGGAATTTTGAAAATCAAAAAAAAAAAAGGTAATTTGCAATTTGTTTTCATTAAATTTCACTGACATGGTTCTAGAAAACTTATTCAAATTGCGTACTAATTGAAAATCAAATTGATTTATTGAATGAATATTTAAAGCATCAGTTTAGCTTTCTTCAAATCAAAAGCTAAGCGCCTAATAATTGAATATTAAATTAAGAACACTGCACAAAATTGCCATGTGATTGATGGGCAGCTTCAATAGATTCTGCCAGTCATATTGTGCACGTTGAAAAACTATTTAATTTTGTGAAATATGCAACAGCTTTTAGAGCACTTTTAGCTGAACAAAAGGTCGTAAAGTGCTCACACACACACACACACATACACTCACCCATTCGGACACACAAACTCACATACAAATAACAAAGGCATTTTGGGTTAAAATTTTTGGACAGGCGGCAGGTGCAAAAAGAAGCATTGCGAAATTTACGCTTAGCTATTTCATAACATGCACCATTTTTTATTAGGGTTTCAAGCTGGTGGGGTTGAAGTCAAAAATAGGGAGATTGCGAGTCAGAGTGGGCGTGGCAGGGCAGCTGCTAGCAATTAGTTGGGCCTCGCAGTTCCCAAAAATGTTTTTAGAAGCTCTTTCGAACATACAAAGCCTCAAAAAAGCATCACACTTGCGCAACACCTCCGCACCACCATCGCACCACTCTGACCCACTCATGCCGATAGTCGAATGTGGATCCCATTGTTGTGACTTTTGACCGCCGCGCCTTGAAATTGGGCACGAGCTGAAATGCAATAACTGAGGCTTTGTTTAAGCTCCAAATGCCAGGCCCCTTTCACACTGAATTTCAAGCTGTTGCCTTTGTTGAGCAAGCTCACGTGTGTATGAGTGCGAGTATATGTGTGTGTGTTCAAGTATTTGTCTTTGTATTTGCCTTTTGTCTGGCGGGTTGCGCATTATAAAACAATTTGTTGTTTTGACACCAAACTGACCAACGGCTGCGACTCCAAGCCCTCGATGACCGCAACTGACCCTCTGTTTAACTCTACACACACCCAACACACACACACCGTAGCACACATTCACATAATCATGGCAAGCATTGTTTGTTTATTGCCGGACAGGATTTCCATTTGCCTTCGTTTGCTTTGTTGCTGACATTTGTACGAGAATTTGCCAAGGGTTTTACTCTTTTTATATTTTACACCCCAGTCTCCGATTTGACTCTTAAGTACCATTTGTTTATATAGCTTATTGAGTTTACACCTACGACACTTAAAAGGTAAAAGGTTTCGAATGCGCTTAACTCCGTTTAAATCATATTTAGCATTTTAATTTAAATTTTCTAATTTAAAATAAAAGTTGGGATAGTATTTGTGTAAAGTTTACAGAGCCTTTTAATGTGATAGGAAAACTGCAATAATGGTTTCACCTAAAATAAAGACACTCCATTTAAAACAACTCTTTTTATTTTACTTTAACGTTGAAAGATCTAATGAATGGTTTCTTTAACTTGCATGTCAAAACATAAAAGCTATTAAAATCTCACAGTTGTGAGATGTGGTTGCCCTGTCACTGTCATTGTTATAAGACGCATAATTCAAAGCACTTTTGTTTTTGTTTTTGTTATACATGTGTTATTATGACTGCACTATGGTCCCGATGTCGATTAAAATGGAAAAAAGTCCATTTTTAAAGTTGCTCAAATTAATGATCTTTTGATGGCAATACATTGGAAATACATCAGACAAAAAGTTTACATAGTTTGAATTTTAACATTGCTCAACACTGTTAAGTTAACAGCTCTGAAACAGAGATGATTTGAACGATGAGCACATGCAAGTCTTACGCCAATATTTTAGGTTAAATTCAAGTGATTTTCAACACTAATCCAAAAGCTAATTAACCAAAATTTATAATGGATATTATTCAGAGTGGTTTGTTCTTTGTGTTGGTAAATTTCCGCTGTTGACAATCAGCCTGCTTTGTGTTGTTCTGTGTGCTTTATAAAGTTGCCTCAAAAATAAATTTTGGAAAAATATTTTATCTTTGAGAGAACAAAACTAATTTTGCTAGCATTTGCTAGAAATGTGACTATATACATATTGTAAAGTATTCAATTCTGAAACTGGGCTTTGAAGCTCAATTTGCGTCGTTTTGCGTTCTCTGAGAAATTTAACTTTATTGCACATAACCTCTCAGTGAAATGTATCGATTAAGCTGAAATGCGGCAAAAACAGAAGAAGCAATAAAGTTTCAAAATTGGTTTTTTAGAGCATTTTGTTGCGCGAATTAGTCGAAAAGAATATATTTTAATGTATTTTAACAGAAAAGACAACAAAAAATACAGGAAACATATATTTTTCCATGCAAGGCTCGACTAAGAACTGATTGTTCCTATGAAAGTTAAATGCTATAGTTGACCGATCTTGATGAATTTTGGGCAATATGTCTGGCCTATAATAATTCTCGTGTGTTATAAGTTTGGTACAGATATCTTGGAAAACAAGATGATTTTTATACAAAAAATCTTTTTTCGACCGATTATTCATATGGGATCTATATGATATAGTTGTCCGATTTGAATTATTTTTTAACAGAGTGTTAAGAACATAAAAACAAATCAATCGTGCAAGTTTGGTTCATATTGCGTGAAAAACAAAAAATTTGCATATGCTTAAATTAAGAAAAAAGGCGGTGCCACGCCTGCTTTTTACAGCACCGATGCCAATTGACCATACGAGTCCAATGCAAAAAACTAGACCTAAATATCTTGTTTCGTTCTTGAGTTATTAGTTTTTCCAAAAAAATCGTCATCGGGACCATAGTGGACTGTGACTGTTGTCAAGGTTTTGAAGGATATGTGGCATATTTGTGGGCGCTGTGTGTGCTCTTAAGCCGTGACCATGTGGAAAACCGCTGAAAATTACTAAGCGCATCGGATTACAGAGACAAAGCCGAAAACAAAAGGGGACAGAGGAAATGCGGAAAACAGGAAAAGCGGAACAAACCAGAAACACACACAACAATGGCAATTTGTGTTCTTTTTAAGCTCTGGCGCGTACAGCATCCTAAGCGTATTACACCTCCGCAATCTCCTTCCCTTTCGCTTTCCGCTTCCCCTATCTACCAGATACGTATATGAAGGAGAAGCGAAAAAAGGCGTCGTCCCCAAAGAGTCGAAGTTTTATGAAAACAATTTGTTGATGAACTCAATTAAAACAACAGCGAAAAAATGGAAGCCCTGCTCTGGTATTTGTGCGAGGGAGAAGGTAAATGGTGTGAGTATCTTTGGCAGCCTGTTTGTACACCCTGTAATTGAAAAATGTGGCGGTCATGTTGAATTTATGATGTAACTGTTTTGCTTAAGAATATTTTAGTATTTCACAACAAACGGTTCTGTTCCGAAGATGGAGAACCAAATTGCATAGAAATTTGAATACATTCAAAAACAAAATCTATACAAACCGAGGAAACTTTTTGAGGCACAAGCTAAAGAAATCTATGATTGTAGTATATTCTCAAACAACTTAGAGGGTATGTGCTAGTCGGCTAGCCACAACTAACACGATTATTACTTTTTTTAATTAATTTTATGTTTTTCGATATGTACACAGCGTAAACATGACCCTGGCACGCCTCATTCTCGGCTGTTAACTGTTGTAAACTTCTGCATAAAATCAAATTATGGAAATTATTTTTCGGTTCTTGCAAACACATTTGCAATTAGGCAATGGAAACTTTCGCACGCTTTTCTTTTTTTATTTACTTGCTGTTGTTGTTATTGTTGTTGCAGAGTTTTTAAAGAAATGCAAGAACAAGTTCCCTTGGTGAAAAGGTCCGTTGCACAGTTTGAAAATTATTAAGTTGCAGACTCAGAAAGGAGGCAACACACACACTCACACTCGCACACACATGCTGTGAGCGTACACTGCGCCGAACTTTATGCAAATATCGTATATCCTGGTGCGGAGCCTGCATGCAGCTGTCTTTTGTGCCCAAGAAAGTGCAACTAAAACGCAGTCATGCTGCACAGAATAATCCAAGGGATAATCTGCTAGCCCCCGCCCCCTTCGCCTCTTTCGGCTACCTCTTCTCCCCCCTACATCATCATCTCATTCCACTGCAGAGAAAAACTCAAACAAGCCTCTGTCACACAACGCCTCTGTCTGAGCGGGCAGCCCAATTTTAAACCCAACAAAACGTTTCTACTGACCCCACTGTGGCGTGTTTGTGTGTGTAAGGCCGAGTATGTGTGTGTCAGAGGGGCGTGGCTCGGTTCGATTGAATATTTTGCGCGGCCTTTGTTAACATTTTTTTGTTGCTGCTGTTGAGCGACTTTGCTGCAAAATTGAAATGCATTCGCAACTTACTGTACACTTTGAGAGCGTTCAAAATTTGTGTTCTATTTTTTGTGTACACTGTACTTTAAAATTCTCCTTGATGCTTCACGCTTCTGTTAAATGGAAAAATTTAAAGTATGTTGTTGCTGCAAAAACTGAGCATATGTTTGGAAAATAGTTTCCTTCTTTCTTTTTTTTTAATTGCTTTCGAAAGTAGCTAAACAATTTTACTGCAAATTTGTTAAGTTGTTGAATCAAAACAAAGAATCATTTATTGTTAAGTCTAGTTAGTTTAACGTTTTATTTTTTGCAGTTTCATTCGGCAAAACTATTCTCAGTTGCCTTAAAGTATTTGAGTATAATTCTTTTACGAATTTAAAAAAAATATATTTTTTTTTATTTTATTTTGTTGTCTAACTATTTTAAAAATGGAATTTAACTCAGAGCCGGGAAAGCTTATCTCATAAACTGTTCTTCGAAATTTAACCAATAGAACTCGCTTTCCTATTAAAGTCGAGTAAAGTTTTTTGGCTTGATAGAATTTCAATCAAAAAGCTAGAGATTAATAAGTGCTTCAGTGTGGCAGCTTGGTCAGAGAAGGACAAAGAGGGCGGGGTAGGGGTTAAGTGGGTTGTTGATGATTATGGCTACTCACATGCAAAGTCAACGGGAAAGAGAGAGAGAAGAAAATGGAGGGAAAAATATGAAAAACTGGCACAAAATTTGCATGTACTCGTATATCTTCATGAGGCAAAAGGCGTAGCTGTAAAACAACAACAGATCCCCTGTCATGCCCCCTTCCACCCTTTTCAACCACTTATCTCCCACACTTTTCGCACACTCGCAACGCAGATAAAGAAAAATAGCAACGCAACAATTTTTCGGCGTGGTGACTGCTGCTTCAGTTGCTATTTTATTTTTTATGCAAATTCGTTGCATATGAAAAATTGTCAGAGTAGAACAAAAATAAACACTTCATGCACCTAATAACCGATTAAGAAATACTCTATCAAATCTATTCGAACGAAAGTCTTTCTTAAATTAAATGGAAAAGTTTGATAGAGCTAAAAATATAAAATTATGTACTGAAAATAAATATGTAAATAGTTTGTAAAATTTACAAATATTAATGTTACTATATTGGCTTTAAAATCTATAATTTAAAGTCGGATACTTTTTTTATAATACGAGTATTTATTGAAAAGTTCACATGCATTCCAAAATGTTCTTCGATATTAATGAAAAATAATGAAGTA
Source organism: Drosophila limbata (assembly GCA_963924055.1). Classification (NCBI taxonomy): domain Eukaryota; kingdom Metazoa; phylum Arthropoda; class Insecta; order Diptera; family Drosophilidae; genus Drosophila; species Drosophila limbata. The sequence goes on from OZ001353.1 coordinate 15,692,135, forward strand.
TAGTATTTTGAAGAAAACCTAATTTACATTTGCACTCCTCCTATTTCAGCTATAATTTATGAAAATAGTTGGTCCCTATAAATACATATACAATTAATCAATCAAGACTTAATTACTTTAAAAAGATTTGGCACATATTATCAAATATATATATGCATAAGTACGAATATATACATGAATGTATACGATATTGGATCTTGAACGAATACCTCTTTAGCCACTTTCCTCACATTCTCATTTAATTAGAATGTCCTTTGTAAGGGTATAAAAGAAGAGCACAAAATCATAAACGAGGAGCATGTGAAGAACGAAATGTGCAAACTTAAATAAAAGACCGAGCAAAGGAATCAAGAGCAGGAATGGTAGGGAGACTCTCGGGAAGAGGAATGAGGGGAAAGCAGCGAGTCATAAATTTGCGATGCTGGCAAAGGAGTAAGTACAGTAAGGGACAAGGGGGAAACGGGAAAGTGTGTGTACTTTAAGGGGACAAGTAGCACTTCAAACAAAGCAACACTCAACGTCAGAGCTACCCCAACAAAATATGTAATTTTAATGCAACAACAATGCAGCGGGGACGCTTAAGGGGGAAGTGGGAAGCGGGGCTTAAGGTAACGATGGCTTTGGGTTGCCTGCATATTAAAAGTCAAAAGCGTTGAGCTCTTTTGGTTAAGGAGAGAGAGAGAGAGAGAGAGAGAGAGAGAGAGAGAGAGAGAGAGGAAAAGGAAGCAAAAGGGGCAAGCAGAAGCAGATTTCCTTTTGCCTTGTTGCATGCAGCACGGAAATTTGCGTTCACAACAATGCGACATGTCGTCTAAAACCGCAGAGCAACAAAATGCAAAGAGTTTCAGGGGGTACTCGAAAGGGGGGCCAAGGGGCGGGGCAGCTCTCTTAAAAAATTACTTAATAATAACAGTGTTTGCATGCTTTTCAGGAAAGGGGGAGGCGAGAAGGAATGTAGGGTCGTCTGTTTACATATTAAATATTTAATAATCTACATGAAAATAGTTACAAAATTTAGAAGAAGGCGAAGAATTCTTAATCAATTTTATAGAAATGTTGACAGAGTTTGGCATGGGAACGAATTTCAAAGCGCTTACGTTGAGTAAACAACAATTGAAAAGCAACCGATAATTAAAGTGTGGAATATAAGATGCACTACAGTTATTGACTCAACTCTTATATTACAACAAATAAAAATATATTTTTAATAGGCAATTGACAAGTTATAAGATGATAATTTAAGCTAGTTGGTTAGAGTTCAGTTAAGTATTTATAATTGAATGTTCAACAAATTAAATTTCATCTTATATTATTTTCAATTGCAATAGTCTTCTTTTCGCTTTTGTTTTGTACGTTTAAATTGACATTTGATTGTTCCTTTGGCTTCGTTATTGCATACTTGAAATTTATAAGATACTTGAAATAAAGAAAAAGCAGAACTTTTTGCTTCTTTGATTTATTTAAGTCCCTTTCTCTCATTTCTTCAGCCACAGTCTATCTCAAGGCTTCTTTTTTCCTCCTTCGCTTTCGCTTTTGCTGCGTATAAATCAGCAATTGCAATGAAAATGTTTCCGCTGCTCACACAAAACTTGCTACTTCTAATTGGTAATTGCACTTGTACTTTGTCTGCTATGCAACCCCAATTCCCCCCGAATTCCTCCTGCCTCATAGCTCTCATTTTGGCAGGACCCCTTCTGCAGAATAGTCGCCAAATCGCAGTCAGGCTACTTTAGAACTTGTGAATTATGCCGACAGTTTTATGCATCTTTTGACCTGAATTGTTGTGTTCACTTACTTGCTGACAAAAATAAAAGGAAAAGCACGAAGAGAAAATTCAAGGTTTTTATTTACTTTTCTTTGCATAAAAAATAGATGAAGATTGATGCATGTCTCTTCCACGTAGATCATTAGGAAAGCACGATAAGAAGGCGATATGCTAATGCCTTTTTAGGTATTACGACAGTGGATCCGAGTTTAGTTAGTTTATTAAATAAGAAATTAGCTTGAACATCAAACAGAAGCTGTAATTTATACGATGACAATCAATCAATGAAACATTCAATTAATAAAACACCAAAAAGTTATTAAAATATTGTTATAATTTTCGATATTTAAGACTTTCTACTTTCTGTTCACCACAACATAAGCATAAATGAACCTCGTTTGGATTTCCAATTCAATTCTACTTAATTGCTTAATAAATTGTGATTCGATTATCGTTTGAAAATTGTTTAACTATTACGTTTCATTCAATAACACTAGTTTACAAAATTAAAACTTTTTTTTGCAAAGTGAACCAAAGTATTTTTTTCTTATGGACATTGGCCTGCTAAACACGAAAATGGCACTTAAAATTTTTTTCATGGAAGCGTTTTCGAAATATTCGAATTTTTTCAAATTTTTGAGGTTACTCCAACACTTTTGAGTATATTTGCATTTCTACTTATCCGATTTGGCCAAGCAAGCACTTAAATTAAAGGTGAGTTAATTCTCTTCAACTTTTTTTCAAACAGTATTAAGATCGGTTCAGCAGTTCACGTGCTAGCGATTTTAATAACTTCGAAAATGGGCGTTTTTTGCGATTTTTAGAGCTCAAAAGCTAACATATCGTCCTGGAAAACATAGAAATCACGAAGATAAAATTATTTTTAAAGATTTAACGTAAAGCTTAAGCTGTTCCAAAGAAAAAAAAGTATTGTTCATTTAAATCCATTGACAGATGGCGAAGTAATATATATTTAAGCGTTTTTAGATTGTCACGTTTTTTCTTTATTTATGTTAACAGCTATGTTAACAGCTATGTTAACCTGCCGACGCCCTTGCACATTGCAAGTGCATTTGGTCGCCTTATGCGGAAACCGCTAAAAATAAGATTACTCACTTCTGCATTACTTCGCCATCTATCGATGGATTTTCATAAGCAATACTTTATTTTCTTTGGAACAGTTTAAGCTTTACGTTAAATCTTTAAAAATAATTTTATCTTCGTGATTTCTATGTTTTCCAGGACGATATGTTAGCTTTCGAACTCAAAAAATCGCAAAAAACGCTCATTTTCGAACTTATTAAAATCGCTAGCACCTGAACTGCTGAACCGATCTTAATACTTTATGCAAGAAAGTTAAAGATAATTAACTCACCTTTGATTTAAGTCCTTGTTCGGTCAAATCGGATCTGTAGAAATGGAAATATACTTAAAAGTGTTGGAGTAACCTCGAAAATTCGAAAAAACTCGAATATTTCGAAAACGCTTCCATGAAAAAAATTTTAAGTGCCATTTTCGTGTTTAGCAGGCCAATGTCCATAAGAAAAAAATACTTTGGTTCACTTTGCATTTTGGCTGTAAACTAGTGTAATTATTAAATACTTAAATAAATTGAATAATTACAATCATACTGATTGTTGCTGTTGTTGAGGTTGCTGTTTAACCTAATTAGTAATTCGACTACCCCTATGGCACATTGACGACATTGCACATAATTTAATGATTGCATACATCAATTGCGATTGGACCAAAGGCAAACCACATAATTGACAGCTGATGACAAACAGCAAACACTGAGCATCAACAAAACAACAAACAAAGAAACAAACAGTCGACAATTTTGAGCACACATCACAGCTGTCTCTTATGATATTAAGTTGGCTAAACGAACAATTAAAATTCATTAGAGTTAATTAGCGCAATTTGACGCACATTTTCATAACTAATTGGCGGCTCAAAAAAAGACAATGTTGAAGCTAAGAAATTTTAATTATGTTGTTCAGTGTGGATTTTATGCTTTTAATAAACAGACTTAAAAATGGCAACAAATTAAAATGATTTGAATACTAAGTGAAGACTCATTTCAAGGCTTAATACAAGTGTAATGAAAATAACTGGCACAAATGCAACAAATGGGAATTTAACTTCAAGAATTACAAAGCGGAAGCTGTGAAGCCTGCTCGACGTTGAGTTACTCAGTATATTAATGAAAGTGGATAAATATGCGATAATCAGTTTATAATTGCAGCAATTGAAACGAAAAAAAAAGTAATAACGAAAAATAAATAAAAGAATAATTTGTAAAAATATATGGTATTTATTCGCATTTAGGCCTTTATGACTATCAATTATAATTTCATTTATTGCTGATCTTTGGACAAAGCTGATTATAAATTAGCGCTAGATGTCGCAATTTCTATCTTTAGACATCAAACAAATCATAATTGTGGTTTTTATCCCCTGGCAACAGGGTATAAAAAATGACAAAAAGATAAGAAAAATGCCAACACAGCACACAAAACAACAACAGCAGCAAAAACAATGCGAAAGAAGCGTTAAAAGTGTACGACTTTTGTTTTGCTTCGTTAGCCCATTGCCTTGAAGCTGAGATCCCATTTCATACCCATACTTTCCATTTACACTTCCCTTCAGTCTAGTCCTCCCTTTTATCCCCCTTATCCTATGCTGGGCTCGTGCGGTTTGAGTTTGGCGCAAGTTTAAGTAGATTTTCATAATTTACGCGCTGTGCGCAGCAAAAATCATAAATTATTACACAACCGCGCATATACCCGACCTCAAAGCAGTCCATTCTCCTTGTTCTTCTTCATCTCTTGCTCCCATTTCAGGTGGCTGAATGCTAACTTCATTTTGAGGTTGTTACTGAGACACACAGGCTGAGTCAAGGGGGGATTAAAACATACTTGAACACATATATACATAAATAGACTCCAATTCGTATATTTGTGTATGTGATGCGACCTTCGTTTCAGGGTCGTCTCTTTGTCGAGTTTCCACATCCACATCCACATCCACATCCACTTCCATTTTCATTTCCGCATTCGCTGCTTTCTCAGCGAACAATTGCATTTAATTGTAAGTAAAATATGTGAAAAGTTTTTCCAGGCATGCCAAAAACTTTTCAAGCGTCCAAAGTGAGTTTCCTCTTCCCTTTTACCACCTCTACTTCACTTTCTCTCTCTCTCTCTCTCTCTCTCGGTCTCTAAACATGTCAGCGACATGTTGTTTTCATGTGATTCTCTACTGTCAGACGCAGCTGAGTGTGCCTGTGTGTGTGTGTGTCTTCGTATCGGTCTGAGTATATGTGTGTGTGCATGTTTGCGGACATTTTGCTTGTGTGTTTTCATTTCGCGTTGTGCTTTTAGATGATTTTCCAGCTTGTGATTTTTATATTTGCATTTCGTCAACGCTTATGACAATATATCATAGCTACAGCAGCAGCAACAACAAAGAAACAACATTCAACAACAACAACAAGAGCAACAACAACTTCTTTTCATTTTGCCATTATTGGTTACATGAGAAAAGTTTCGGCTTATATTGCTCTTGTGGCAGCCACAATTGTCTGCCACAGAAGTTTTTCCAAACAATTTTGAAATAAAACAAAAAAACGAGAAAAAGTAAAAAATATAAAATGCGACAATACAGAATTTGTTATTCTTGTAAATATTGGAGCAACAACATCTCAACATCTTGTCATAAAGTTTTTAATTAAATTCCCACGTTAACATGTTTCAACATTGCATAGAAACATTCGATGCGTATAAATTGAGTTAGTTTTGAATACAAATGGCATGAATGCTTAAAAAGGAGTTTGAATAAAATGCTCAAAAATGTTAGCAACTGATGAAACTTAACGAAGGCGACTAGCCAAATTCAATGAAATAATAAATTGATTTAGTCGTGAATACAAATAATTTGAAGAAATTACCAGACAGTTGAAAATAAGTTGAAATATTTATTTATTTTATAGTTTAAGAAACCTTCTGGCAGATTAAGACTATCTTGGAGTCTTGAATAGAATCACACTTTTAATTATTTGTGCAACTTTGTAATTAGCTTTAGATATAATTGAAGATATAAATACTTTGCGGAGATGTGTGTAACTCTTTGGCACTTAAAAATTATTTGGGCTTATTATATAACGAAACTTGCTATGCGTCTCAGACCAAAGCATCAAGTACTGTACTATATAAGTTCCACAAACCACAATAATGCACCGAAATTGCAAAAGTAATTAATATTTAAATAATAACTCTTGCACCTATTAATGTGGGGCGTAGTGGGCGTGTCAAAGAGGTAATTTAGCTAATTAGAAGTCGTAGTATCTCACATACAAGACAACAACAAAATAAAATATATAAAATAAATAAAAGCAAATGAAGAACGCATCATAGGCTTGAGACTTGGGCAAAGGAGGCTGAGAGAGAAGGGAGAGAAAGGGAGAGAAGGGGGAAATCAGGAAGTAATGAGCAACACGCGTGTTGGTAATTTAAATTACACAACTAAGTCGCTTAGTTGTTTATGTTGTTGTTGAGATTGTTGTTGTTTTGATGCTGTACAAAATGCAGTTTATGGCAGTACGCACACACACACATACTCACATAAAAAGATATGGTGGGAATTAGGTCAGCAGCTAGAAACATCAAAAGATACATACAGACAAATGGTGTGTATACATTGGGTATACGCCGCGTGTGCTAAGCTCTTTTAATTGATATTCGTGAGTAAACTGAAAAACGAGAATTTCATAAAATGCCAAACGCAACAGTATAAAAATCAATGCATCAACAATTTGATTGTGGTGAGGAGCACATGAATAAAACCATAAAAAGCCATAAGCAAATGAATTTTAAATGTTGAAATAGCAGTCAAATCGCTTGAATTTCCACAACATACAAATTTGTTGCAAAGAGCAAAAAAAAAAAAAAAAAAAAAAACTAAAAACTGGGGGTAGCACTTATTACTAGAAGTTTTGAGAAGCTTAAATTTTACTTAATTTTCACATAAAATATTCAGTTATATTGACTTTTTCTTAAGGTATTGTTAAAACAAAATCAAGTAAACCAGCAAGTAGAAAATAAATATTTTTTCTATAACCTGTATAGTTTGTTAAGCTTTCAAGCTTTTATTTTAGCTTTTTGCTCTTTCTTCCTGACACACCTTTGCACTCACACTATACTCGTAACAAATCAGAAAAAGTCAAGTTTATAGTCAAAACTTTTTCCTTGCAAATATGCAAGTTTACACCCTCCAAAATGGCAGCATGGCGCTTGAGCTAATGTTTTTGCTGCTGTTGCATTTGCAGTTGCTTCAGCGCTTCAAAACGCATAAAGTGTCAACTTTATCGCAAGGCCGCAGCTCGTTGCATGTCCAGGACCTATGTGTGTGCCACTTCCATGGCAAATAGCACCTTTATCGCGAAATGGTCAGCTCATGTGGCAGCATCAAAAAAAATATTAAAAGGTAAATAGCGCAAAAATTGAAAAGCAGTACTATTCAGATTTAAGGTATCATTCTTTGAGAGTTGACAAAGTCCTTAAATAACTCTAAAGTGCCAGCCAACTATTTCTGTTTTGTTTTGCCACAATCCGAAACACTTGCCACACGTGGCAATCAATTTCACTTATGTAGTTTCTGCCTCAACAAAATTCAAGTCTGCGCAATAATTTCGAGTTTATTTTATAGTACACAAAGCGAGTCAATGATTTGCAATGCATTGGATGATTGAGTGACTGATTGACTGACTGATCGACTGACTGACTGACTGACGGATTGTGTTGTTCTGCAATGCGCGTGTTCCAAATATGCACAAACATTTCACAACTCAAAAAGGGCTTCGGTTTTTTGTAATCCGGTGGCAACTTTAGCAATGTTTTCGTGGCAAGCAGAGGCTGGCAGAGAGCCGTCAGTATGTGTATTGAGTATGTGTGTGCAGTGTAACGCCTTTCAATCAAACGTTGTGCACACAAATTCGCAAACAAACCGACAGGATGACTTTGGTTGCATCACTTCCTCCACGCGACGCCAGATGTCGCTGCACGTGACAAACGCCGACTATGGTATCGCTATCGGCACTGAATCAAGACCCCTCCTTTCCCTTCAACAATTTTACCTAGACCCCTCTTTCCACTAACTCGCCTCAGTCTCAACTTGAAGTCTTTTCCTCTATGCACACGCACTCTCACAATTGATGAGCCGCTTTCGCTACGCTTTACCGCTTTCTTTTTTGCTTCTCTATTTTTTCATTTCTTTCTCTCAAAGGACTTTAATCATTAAGCGTGCAGCGAGAACCAAGTGAATCTTTACCAACTCACGCTCTTCTTTTGCTATACATGGAGTTCACTTTGTGGATTTGCGATGACCTCAGCGCCATTTGGGCTTTCGTTTAGTTTCACAGAGATTCGTTAAGTTTCGTTTAGTTGTAGTTTTCGTACTCTTCGCGCCCTGTACTTTTTTAAACAAAAGCAAGCTAAAAATTAAAATAAAACACAGACAAATTTGCAACTTTGTTTCTGTTTACTGATCAGAAATATAAATATATAAAATACACAATTCAATTATTGGATTTGACACAATAAATTATATTTGACATACTTAATAGTCTCGTTGTACTTTTCAAGTACAGGGTCTTAAAAATAGCTCAAGTGGCCAGAAACGTAATCTTCATTTGCATCTTGATTAACATGATTATCATCGTTAGCAGCTGGCGCCAACAAGTAGATTTTCCAACACGTTTACAGAGGGGAGACGATGAAGGCGACTTCAACTGGCCATCAACACAAAATCGCTGTCATTAATCATTTGGGCCAAAAGGTGGCAAGCATGGCTGACGTTAATCTTGGCCAGCAGCAAAAGAAAGCAAAGCCAATTGAGTTCACCGAACTTCGAATACCCTTGTGACTTAAGTCTGGCAAAAGTTTTCGTTTAAAACTTGACGCTAATTATAGAAATTTCAATTTAATAAGCTAAAAATCTATTTTAATTACAATTTAGCGAACACTAAAGGTCAATAGTCTTTAGTTTGCAGTTAATCAACACTGTTTTTTCTTTTTTTGCATCGTTGCCCATAACAGTTTCGTCAGCGAAGTCAAAGGACTTGCAAAACAATTAAAAGCAACATGTGGGGGTGACATTTTCTTATCGTTGTAGTTGTTGTTGACTTTTGACACGTGTCAGTTGTGCTTAAAGGTGTCGACAATGGATGGTGAGAGCGCAAGCGAATGATTGGCATTCGGTTAATGATTGCCAACAACAACAGCAGCTCACAAATAGCTGACATAATTGCGGCCTGCAAGCAGGTGCTACAATTTCATTGCTGAATTTTTGTGTGTGCACGTGTGTATTTGTGTGTGTTTGCTTTTGGACTGTGGTCTAATTAAAATTGTTCTCTTAGAAAGGGAACCGGAAATATTCGGCATAGTGTCATTTAATTAGCTTTTAATCATTGTCACGAACAATTATACTTGTTAGTCTAGAGAATTAAATCAATTTATATGTGACCTCAAAACTTAAATCAAGGTGTAATATATTTTTAAGATATTCTTTAAAACGATTTTTTTTTATGCATTTTATATATTTAGATGTACTTTCTGTACTTCTTTCAACAGTACAATTGAATGAGTATAACACTTTGATAGTGAAATGTATATTAATTTGTAACTATTATCCAAAGTAAATATATAGCTGAAGTGAATCTTCAAAATTGTTTAATTTAACAAATTATTTAACTAGGATATAATTCAAATATAAATATATGCTTTTAATGGAGTGATCACCTAATGATATTTCACTAAACTCCAGAACGAAACCTGACGACAGAGGGCGCCACAGGTGTCTGCAGTTAATCAGAAAACGCTTAGGCAGCACTTTTTATTGAAGGAGTTACCCACGGAGAGAAATGAGAGAATAGTGAAGAATGCGAAGAGGGAAGCGAGTTGCAAGGAGCAAAAAGGCAGTGCTCGGTAATTTATTTGCTCTTTGATATCAACAAGATGCAAAGCACCAGAGAGACAAAGAGTGAGAGTGGGAGAGAGAAATGGAAAGAGAGGGGGAGAGAGCTGTCGCTGGCCCCACTTATAAATCACTGAGCACTGCAAGATATCGTTTTTTGTTGTGGTTGCTGTTGTTGTGGTTGCATGCAACCGACTAAGCAGTTTATTGAAATGTGCGCGTTGCACGTCCACACAGGAGCTGCTGCAGTTTCAATTGGAGTGGGGGGTCTGGGCCATAAATATGGTCAAGTGGCAGAGAGGCTCGCTGTCTATAGACGCGCCCACATTGACTTCCTGGGGCGTTAAGTGTGTGCAATGTGTGTGTGTTTATAAGAGTGTGTGTGACTCGAAAGTTTTGCTGCCTGCCAAATGGGCGTAACATGTTTAGGGGCACATTTATTTGAGCTATGCTTCAGCACGCAGAGTGTCCGTTGTCAAGGACATGTTGGTCCTCGTGGCAAGGTGATTGCTCAGCACAAAATGCCAAGCAGGGTATTTGCGATTACTCATATGTTCCATGCAACACCAGCGAAGAAACTGAGCAACTGAGCTTTAAGGCCGATGAACTAGAGAAAGAAAAAGCGAAAGTCCATTGCCAACTGCTCAAGGTCAGTTATAATATAAGAATTTCTATTCAGCAATTCAATCACACTCACACATTTACACTCACATGTCGTGCACGCTTCGTTGGAAAACTACAGAACATTTGAAGCAGTGCACTCACAAAAGGAGACCGATGAGAAATCAGAGAGGGGAGGGGCTGTCAGCATTTATTCGCGTAAATGCAAAGAGTTCAAAGACCTGACAAAAGCCGGCGCTGTTAAAGCCGCTGTTACTGCCGCTGTTAACATTTCGAATGTGCAACATATTGCAGAATGTGTGCAAGAGATTCCACAATTATTGGTTTGTGCCGCAGGCGTATAAGCAATGTTCATTTAGCTCCTCAATAAAATTTAGCATCCACAAACATTTGCAGCAAGCTTAACAGCAAGCAACTGTTAGTTGGCAAACAGAATGTTAAGTGGGGAGTCAACTCAACGGGGAAATTCTGTTACATAACATTTATCATCCAATAATTTGGAACAAACGTCGAGAGTTCTCACGTCATAATGGAGAATTTGCAGAGAATGTGGATTGTGTTAACAACCATTTATCACTTAACAGTTTAGAAAAGAGAATGTCAATATTCATCTGCAATGCTAATGCTGGGGAAAAGTGTAAAAAAAAAAAAATAAAATTCAATGCAATACATTTGCACAACGGCTATAAGTTAGCATTAAAATGTTTTGCAGTTGTAACAGAGGGGAACGTAATGTTTAACTTGAGTTCCACTCCCTAAATAGAAAGAGGCAGGTTGTGGATTAGCTTCCACATGACGTTTTTAAAATGTTTGCTTTCGGTTAAAGCTCTGCTAAAGTTACTTGTACCTAACATAGAGACCACATCTAATGATTAGACAAATTCGAAAAGCTTGCCCCTCCTAGGAACGCTCTCTCATCTCTCTCTCTCTGTCGTTTTGCGCGCTCTTACTCTCTGAGAGTTCAAATATATTTGACTTCGTTTCAGTTGCGTTTTGTGGATTTTAACCTGATTTTTGGTTCCACCTATTTCTATTTCGGTTGCATATTACCATTGTCTGTCTAGAGAGTGTAACTGAGAGTTAGACGAGCCGTTGAGATGGAAAAAGCTGAAAACGTTGCTGAAAAGACGCTGCTCGTGTTACGCTTTTCTGCTGCGGGCCAACTTTTCTTTTGTGTTATCTATTGTTTTTGGTGCTGTTGGCGTTAGCGTTACGCACTCAAGTCGCAAAAGTTGTTGACAGGCAACTCAGCGCTTCACTCGCCTCCACTTTACTGCCCTCTCTTCACTCCTACTCTCTTCTTGGGCTAAGCCTCGAATAGTTTGCATGAAATTAAAATAATCTGCAAGATTAATTGCACTAGACACGAGCTCAGACTGGAGTCTATTTTAAGTTTGCCTCTTTAAGCAGCTTTAAAATATTGCCAGTTTAAAGGGGAAATGTGGAAGGCTTAAATTTTACTCAGTCTATTTCGTCCAGGGAATTGACGCTTCAGGCAAATTGCTTCAAGTGTCTGTAGCTTTGTTTTTTGGTCAAAAGTATATATATATTTGTGCTTTCCTTCTTTGCTCTTTTTACCCAAATACAACTTTCTTATTTGGGACTGTTGTTCGCCTTGGGCATTGACAGTTCTCAAGACAATGTCCACAGTGGCAAGTGCATCTGGCACTTTAGCCAACTTGTTGACTTAAGGAAGCAGGGAAATCAAGTTGCCATTGCGGAAATGCAATTTTTCATTGTTTGTAAAAGCAGAAAAACAGAAGCAAAGTGAGAGCGAAAGTGAGACAGTCAATATAAGTGGCTATAAAGTGGTTTCAATATGTTTGTTTGGCTATGTAAGGGAATAACTTTGAAAACTGCCTGATAATTTAGACTTAGCTCACTAATTATTAAGTTATAATAAATTACTAAAATCAGAAAATCCTTTAAAATATATTATTAACTCAATGCCTACCTTAAATTTGACTTAAGATTTAAGTACTGCATTTGCTTTACATACCTGCAATGAAAAGAAAGTACAGACATAATTTAGTTTGCGTTCAAGTTTTCTTTAGTTTGTTTAATCATATATAAAATGTGAGCTCGCAAATTGGCAAAACTCTTTTCAAACATCGATCATAAATGATGAACTGGGCAAGAGAAAAGCTGTCGTCGTTTGTAGCCAGACAAATGGCCATAAAAGAGCGTGCAAATAACGTGTGAAAGTTCAAGTCCGATGACTGATGGCAGAATTTACGAGCACCAGAGAAACAGAACGAGAGCGAGTAAAAACAACAGTGCGTATGTGCAATTGAAAATATTTTCAACTTCAACTGTGACTTTTTTTTATAGTTTTCTACGAGCTTAAAATCAAACAAAACTATTTTCAAAGAGCGTATATCGCATAGTCGGGAAAGGCTAATAGCTAGAGGCTAAAGGCCAAAAAGGCGTTGGCCAAACAAGCTATAAACTGTATGATGGACCCAGCACATGAAAACATTATCGAATATGATACGAGAAAGGCGTTTAGCGAAACAACGACGACGACGATGATATTGTTATTATTTTACTTTCTGCTTTTGTTTTTGTTATTTTACTTGTAGTTGGCGCAACGCTGCGTATACGTATTATTGATACCATGACTGTTGCCGGGCAATTTTTATGAGCAACATGAACATTTTTTATGAGCACTTATTTCCGCCCCAGAAATTAGAAAACTGCCTCAACATTTTATGCCCTCCCCAAAAAGGCTGAAATGCTTAATAACTTCTTGGCCCAAAGGAGACTGAGAGAAAGAGTTGAGTTCGGATTCGGTTTTGGGTTTTTGCTGGAAATTTATGATGTGTGTAACAATCGAGGCTATTGCTTAGCATTGTTGTTGTGTCGAGTCAAGTGTGTCATGCAAATTTTGCTTATTTTATTTAATGCGATTTTTATGAGCGGCAATTTTGATGGCCCTACCCAATAAGGGCCAGAGGCAACATTTAACAGTGTCTCAATTGTTGATCAGAAACGTGAATATGTATTTACATCTCTATAAACAAACTGTCAACAAGGTAAAAGTGTTTAAATCATGAAATTGTCATTGTCCTTGAGGCTTCAACTTTGTCTCAGACACAATCACTCAACTTGAAGTTCAGTTTTCTGGCATTTCTCATGTTTGTTTGCCTTTCTGTCTAGCTGTCTGTCTCTGTGTCTCGGTGTCTCATTGTCTCCTTGTCTGTTTATCTGTTGTTATTCTGCCTGCGCCCTGCGGCGCAATTTATGCATGAATTGTCCAAGTCAGAGTAGAAGTCAATGGAACGTGCAGGCTGCGTTAAGCCTAAAAGTATGCATAACTAAGACGAGCACGTACCGCAGATAACAACACAAGACAAAAGGCAAACACAGCCAAAAAAAAAGAAAAGAAAACAGCATTGATAACTGTATATATTTACAGATAAACAGTTACAGATACATGTATTTTTCTTATTTAAAAGCAAATAATTTTGGGGTTCCCTTTCTACAAATTCGATTCCCATTTTATTCCCTTTCTTTTCTTTTTTGGCCTACAAATAATGTCACAAGCTTTAGGCAAATAAATCGCAACGAGTTCACAGAGTCACATACGTTTCAACCTACACACACACACACACACACACACACACTCACAGCATTGTGTTTTTAGAACTGAAATGAAACCGCAATTGCAAAGGAAAAAAGCCAAATATTACTGCTTCCTCTAGTCAAATGCTTTGCCAGCGAACTCAAAGCCAGACGATAATAAAGGAGAAACAAAGTGCAAGCTCTGGGAAATAGGAAAAATGGCGGAAACCTCACAACAAGCGCCACCCACACTCAAGTTGCGCTACAAAATGCGAAATTACTAACAAATGCACTCAAAGCATTGCAACAAAATACAGCAAAATAAAATAAAATGGCATACAATACTCGTAGTATAATCAAGCTAACAAAATACTTGTAGCTGTGTAAGCAAAAACACAACTATTTCCTAGCATTCCATGCGGTTAAAAGAAGCAAACAAATATTTCAATATAAACGATTCGAATTAATTTGAATTGTTTGATTAAATAAATACAACAATGAGCCTGAGAAATGTGCAATAGAACTAAATAACTAAAAAAAAAAAACAATGAGCCTGAGAGACATGCAATAGAATGCCAAATATGTACTATTTGATAAAAAGGTGTCAATGCAACTATTTACATATTTAACACTTTATGGCAAAAACAAAGAAATGAAAGCTATTGTCGAGTCAAAATTACTCAATATGAAAATATGTTATATTAGCTTTATGTTTCTCTCATTTCGTGTATAATGTTTTTATTCGTACATTAATTTGAACATTTGGCAAACAATAGTTTATGTTATGCTTATAAACCAAATTAAAGGCATTTTCATATTTATAGCCACAAAGTGGGGCAGACCGCAAGCTGTTGCAACGTCTAACAATGCGTAACTTTTCGCTGTTGCATGAATATCAATATTTGTAAGCTTCGTTCGGTTCGTGCAACAACTGTTGTAATTTACATGCACTCCCTCGTCCCACTTCCTTCTCGTTGACGCTGGAAAATGTGAGGCAAGCAAACAAAACAGAGCGAAAATAAAAACTTTTTAATTTTCGTGCTCGTTTTCATGGCCAAAAGCAACGACTCGTCGCCGGCTTTTGAGCGTGTTGATTGCACATCATTTTCAATGTTGGCGCGCTGAAAAGTATGCTACGATTTTTTTGCTGTTCTTTCCATTTAGAAACAATGCTTCTGTGCGGCTCAGCGACATATTTACAATCGAAAAGCACTTGGCAAGGCCATAAAAAATACAAATCTCTAGAAAATATATATATATGTGTATACACATTGTACATAAATAATTGATTGCCGTTTCAGGGGCAATTTTCAATGAACAGCAAACAGAACACGCTAAAAAATTGCTTGCATTTCCATATTATTGGGACATGCGACTAATTGTTTATTTTTAGCGTACAATTTTTACATCCAAGCAGATGCAGGAGGATGTGGCTGCCACTTGTGGCAAGTGAATAGATTTTATTTGGCTCATTTTAAGCTTCTGCTAAAATTAGAAATCCAACAAATGGCACCAAAATGTCATTTAAAAACGACACACATTTTTTACTGGTAACAAAATATAGTTACACTTCGGTATAACGAACTTTAAGTTGTTCGGATATTTCCAGCTATAAAGCAAACAAATATCATTTAAATTTCTGCTTGATTAAGAAATATTTGAATTGTCTGGAGGCTTATTACAAAACAATACAGAAATCTTTAAGTTAGTTATTGCGAATGTTACCTGTTTAAAAATGTTTGTTACCTGTATGAAAAAATTAAAAACCTTAGCCCCTTTTAATTTTGCTACTAAAATGCTTAACATGACATGAAACACGAACTAAACACAAAATGTACCCAAAAACTGAGAACATGATGCCGTTGTTCATGATGATGGATTTAGGTTTCGAAAATGTTTTCGATATGCGCACAATTATTTGCCAGTTGCTGCCACTGGATGTGGCAAATGCGTGGCTAACATGGTGCATCAGTAAAAGCCAAATTGCACTTGGCTAAATACACAAAAAAACATCAACAGACACAACGACAAATCGTCACACCGTTCTACACTTATTTGGGTCGTCGTCACATGGTCAATATTTACAGTAGATATTCGGTTTGAAGGGCTGCAAACAAGTTGCTGTCATTGCAGTGCAAATACGACTAGGAAAAACTAAAACCTATTGGCAATTTAGTTGACATGTTAACTGCTCAACAGCAGCTGGATAACTCAGGTCCAAAACAAGCAATTTTATGCAGCTTTCCTTTTCGACTCTTCTCCTTGTCCATTTTCAGTAATTTTTTTTATTTTTATACAATTTCATTACCGAAAACTTGTTGTCATTTTGAGACTCACCTGAATTGGGTCCATTGCTGTTGGGTCTCGCTGAGGGTGCACCATCCCGAGCTTCCACCTCGAGGGCGTAGGCGCCCTTCTTCTCCCTGTCGAATACGGTTTTGGTGAAGATTTCGCCGCTTTGCAAATTAATTTCAAAAAATTCTTTGCCCTCGTTACGTGGCGAGTCGACGATGTAGTAATAAACCTGCGCAAAAAAATGAAAGAACATGAACATGAAAACAGATATAGAATATGGAAAATGGCAAATGGAAAATCAAAAAAATTGTCTGAAAGTTAATTAAAACATGTGCGAGATCAAAACGGAAATTTGCTAGAAATTTAATTTTGGCGATAAACAAATTTAATTACAGCAAGACACATTAAAGCACTGCCAAAATGATGATAATGATAATCAAATTCTGGCGACGCGTCTGGCTATAAATGATAAAAAAAAAAAAAAAACGGATAACGAGACAAACAAAAGATGTAAAAAGAACGCTAATTAGTGCGGACATTTTGCGCGTACATGCAAATTACTTGGCTGCGGGACACGAAATGTGGCCAAGAGAATGGCCAACGCCATTGCCATCTACCAGTTACCATTTACCATTTCACCACTCACCAAAGTGGCATATTATTATAATCGCAAGAGTATGGCTTAAGGCCACACAATCCCTTTCTCCTCCTGGCCCCAAGGTCTCGACTGTCAGACACATTCAGAATATTCTTTGGTTTCTTCTTCTCTCTCCTTAGCTTTCTTCATTTTACGTTTCTTTTCGGCCTTCGTTCGTTATTGTCCACGCTGTGAACTTTCACTAAGGGCTTACCATACTTAAGGGTGTGTGAAAATAATGCAGCAAAAAGAAAAAAGTGGCAACTCTTTGACATTTATTAGCCTAGCCGGCTGGACAGTTGAGCAAGAGCAAAAAGTACAATTATAAAGGGAGCCAAGAGCTTGATAAGTGCTAAAAGTGTGAACGGTCTTTGTATGTATGTAAAAAGGACCAGTCAAGGTAACTAAAGTGCCTGAAGAAAGAGCCTCTAATAATCATGCAGATTGCTTGATTAAACAGCAAAGTTGCGTTGTTTTGCATAATCGTGATCGAATGCTAATAACAGCACAGCTTAACACACAGCTAACAGCGCATTACTTAACATACCATAATTCAAGTCTGTTAGCTGCAGTTTAAACGGCAAAGAAAAGCAAAAGCAGAGAAATGCTATTGTTTTAACGACTCTGCTAATGATCTGTTCTGACAATAAATGAAATAGATACAAAATAAAGATCAACTCGAACTAATGCTAATGCTAACATTTTTTTTTCATATCAGTAAAGTAATTCAACATGCCAAGCTCTTAACATAACCCTTAGAAGTCTCTTAGCCACCTTAGTTTCTCTGTAATTGATGCACTTTATGGGACATTAACCAAATGGCGCTTTAAACTATATTTTATCGCATCTCTTTTCAACACTTTTGGCGCACTTCATGGTCGTCGCTCTCATAGTCATTCACTTGCCAACAATCGCCTGGTATTTCCTGTCCCACTCTCCCCATCTTTTCAGCCTTTTATATTCTTTACAGGCTTCAGTCAATTTGTTCGCGTTCTGTGCTCACCTGATTATTTGGGAATGTGCCATCCTTGTCGATGGCATTCACTTGTGTCACTTTGGTGCCAATCGGTTCACCCTCCAGCACCGTTTCCTGTTCGCGTTCCGTGAATAAAGGTATTTCGTCATTAACATCCTCGAGCATTATGTAAACGGTCGCTTCCGATGCCAATTGCTGGGCGCCATTGTTCTGTAAATATTTAAAAACAAGAAAAATACAATTTAATTTACGTTTAGGCTTTAAATACTCAATCAATAATTCAGTCTATTCAATTGAATGTACATATTTGTTCTTTATTTTTATATTTATGTATATTTTCTTATCAAAAAGCGCAAACTTTATTATTGAAAAAATTAATATTAAAAATTCTTTGCATATTTGACTTACGTTTAACGTTTACTGCGTGTTTTACATGTGTGAATATTTATTCACATTGACAAATATTTACGTGAAAAATGTTTTCAATAAAATTTATGCCTCGAGCTATGCCAACGAAAACAGGAAATATTGACTATGTATTTGCATACCAAGTAGGAACAATGTTATGAAAGGAAAGAGTAATTATACATTATCCGATACAATTTTAACATTCTTTGAGCATTACTCGGACTCATTTGATCGATTGAGGATGATCTGAACATATTAAATTAACTTTGGGAAATATGGCTTAGGGTATTTTCTTGTCGAGCTTCCTCAGCTTAATGAAGAATATTCATTGAATTGACATGACATTTATGGGCCAAACTTTTGATCATCTGACACGGACTCATTTGATTGATTGAGCAACTTTAATCAATCAGTTCTCATGCCTTGCGAATTAGATTGGGCAATTTGTAAGCAATGTGTATGTTATTTAACCACAGCTGTTGCTTATTACACTAGTCCTACTGCTAGTAAATATACCAATAGAATTGTGTTTATTTGCACACAATTCAGTAAAATGTTGTGAAGTAATCCAATGCATGTGATATGAAAATATACAAGTAGATGGAGGAAATGTTTGCCCTGAAATACATACGAGCAAAACTCAATCGGAAAGAGGGGGGGGGGGGGGGCAACTAACTCACATTTCGCAATTCGAAATGAATTATTTATTTTGTGGTAATTCCATCTGGATGAGTAAATATGAATTTAGCTAGTTTGCTTGTTAATTATCGAGCTTGCAGGTTCCTGCGTCTTTGACAGGAGTTTGATTAGGCATGTTGACAATTTTGTAAATGATTTACATATATTTCACAACACAAAATATTAATTGAATATTGTCGGGTAAGCTTATCAGTATGAGAAAGACAAATATTAGAATAATTATTTGATCTACAAAATGTACATGAATAATTAATGCAAATATTTCCATAGATTTCACTCTCTTTTAAACGAAAGTCAGGATTAACAGAATTTTCAGAAAATAACAGAATATTATGAGAAATTTATTTCACTCTCCATAACAGAATACTGTTAAAAATGTAGACAATTTTATGTAAGTACATTAATTCAACTTATTATTAATGCAATTTTTGTGTTAGCCACAACGAAATGTTGTTGTCTTCAACCGCAAAACAATTGATTAAAAAAGTGAGACAATTCTCGTAATTACAATTCTCGTTATTTGTATGAATTTAAAATATACATTTATGCATTTTGAGACCGCAAACAAATTTAAAAATTAATTGTAAATGTTGTAAAACGCTAAAACAATCCACGCTATTTGAGTGTCATTTGCAAAATAACTAATGCCATGTCGGGGGGATATTTAATTAACTGCATTTAATGCAGAATTTAAATTGCGAGCCAATTGAATTTTAATAGCATCTATGCAACTAATGCCATTCACTCAGGGATATGTGAGTGTCCCATGGGGGCAAAAGGGACAACTCTCATTTGTGGCCCTTGTGTTAGTCGTGTCCTCTGGTCATGTTTAATTTATAAAGCAGATGAAACAATTTGTCAGTAATTTCAGGCTAGTTGAATGACTCAACTAATGAGCTGAGTTAAATGCAAAACTTGACTCTGATTGAATTCCAATTGAGAATTCAGTGTGAGAGGCAACTGTCAACTGTCAGTCAATCAGCTTGAGCTTCTAATGAATTGCGGCATTTACCGACCTTACCCAAAACCCAAACCCAAAGCCAAACTCAAACCAGAGCTAAACTCGACAGCTAAATTGCTTGCCACACTGCATTTGCATGGCTGTGAGGGGGCTAAAACTCGCGCAAGTAATTAAAACTTTTCAAATAAAATAATTACAAACGTATTTGGAAGTCATTTTCAAATACTAAAGTCAAATACATGCCGCCATCTCAAGCTGCGTGCTTAATTGAGTCCGCACAAAGAACTTGAAGTATTTCCATTTCGGGTTTTCTCAAATTTTTCTTGCTCTTTGTTTTGGCCTGGACAAACACAAAATTGCAACTTTCAATTGAAAATAGAGTTGAACATTTTCTGGTTTATAGTTAAGGTGATTTCGCTTACCTCGACACGTATGGTTAGATTATATTCCTTAATGCTCTCGTAGTCCAGCGGGTGATTGACCTTTATGTCGGCCCAGGTATCACCATTGTCCGGTCTCTGTTGCAGATAGAATGTATGGAATTTGTTCGTTTGCGCCGTTGACCCAGGCATTAACCTATAGAAAACCGTCGGATTGCCTTCAATGCCCGAACTGCAGACGTTAACGGGGGCAAAAGCAAAAATAATATGTGAGCAAGTTTTATAATAACAATTCATAGTTAATCAGTTAGTAAGTTAGTGTAGAAAGAGTTTGCTACATGAAATGTTATTTTGAAAATGATTAAATTAAGCTACAAATACTTTTTGAATATCAAAAATCAAATATAAGGTATTCAGAGTATTTGCAGTGCTCTTACAAATAATGAAGAGTTTAAATAGTTAAAAATTAATGAATTTTACAAGTATTACACAGACACACACACTCACGCACACTCTCTTACACTCACAGACACACATACATGCGACATGTCAAAATACAAAAAATGATTTGATTTATGATACAACAGAACAAAAATAATTCTCAAGACTTTCGATTTGCTGTGCGACAAAAAAGTGCGCTTCAAATTGGTTTTCATCCCACTTTGTGAGCGGCTTTCGTGCATTTGTAAAAAGTGAAGAGGAAAAGCTTAACGCAAAAGAAAAACCTCTGCGTAAAAGCAGCAGCAACAACTCAACTCAACTCTAAAAACAAAGAAAGAAAGAGTAGAAGAACATGGCTTCAAAACATTTAATTGCCATTCAAGTGTCAAAAGTTATTGGAGAGGGATTGGGAGTACAGTACAGTCTACACTCGCAAAGATGATTCTTGGTCGAATGTAGAAGGCAAGGCGATGATAATGAAAAACAAATTAGGCAACGGGAACAAACAAAATATAAATTTTATTTGTACTTGGAGAACACTTGCAGTTGACAGAACAACGAATGGAGGAAAAGGAAAAAACTTTGAAACTGCCTTAAAAATGTTGCGTCTCGGGCAAAAAAAAATAAACGAAGGCTGTCAGACTGCGCCAAAAAATTGTTGCCAAGGACGAGAGCCAAAAACAATATGATAGCATAAGGATAAAGGAAGGATAAGGGATTCGTATAGCTAAAAAATTGTGGCAACATTTTTCGTGGGCTGTTTGAGATGGTTGAAGGGGGAGTTTGAGATGTTCTTGGGAAAGTTTTTTTGTGGATTGCATGAAATTTTGTTACTTGGGCATGGTTTTTTGTTTGTTTGTTTGTTTTTTTTTCTGTGATTGGTATTCTTGTTGTTTTTAGTGTGTATATATAGAATATCAACTGAATTTTGTTGGTTTTTGATTTTTTTGTATTGCAAAATGAAAACTAGTTTTGTGTTTTTTGTTCGTCAAGTGAAACAAACTCTCAAAAGTGTATTTTAAGAATATCAATTTAACTTTTCTGAGCACTTTCAATGTACAGTAAAAACCTAGGATTGCAGTTGGTACTATGACTATATTTAATTAGGGCTAATAGACACCTGGAAAAAGAAAATAAATACAAATTAAATTTTCAAAATAAACTTAAAGCAAGATATGAAAAGTCTAGGTAAAGACTAACATTTAGCGTCAAGTTTTATTTTTAAATTGACCCTCGTTCTACTTATAACTTGGCTGTCATTTTGTTGTTGTTGTTGTTGGTTAGCTAGCGCTTAAATGTATTCTCGGCACTCGGCAAACACTTGAAAGTGCGCACATTAAGCGCACTAAGCACTAAGTACTAACAACGACAACAACCAGGACAACAAACACATTTAATATGATATATACGCGCGCACTTGAAAATGCTTCCTGTTGAGTCTCAACACACTTTGTCGCTCTCCTTTAATAGCATCTTGGGCTACACAAACAACTATAGATATATTTTTTCTTTATATATATACATATATACGAGATAGTATAAGAAATTGACAATTTAGTGCTGGGACAAGATAATTGCGAAAATAAAATTACAAAATAAAAGGCCATTTATAATAAAAAGTGAAACTGAAAATGCTTTTAAAATTATGGTCAAAACTTGTCAATTTCCTAAAAAAAATTTAGCATATAAATGATAACTTACTTAGAGGGAGAGAGAGACAGAGAGCACACTATAAAATAAAGTCTAGAAACGTGTGAAGGGTTTGGGCTGTACCACGGTGCGTATGTGCAATCTGGAGTCCCGCTTTAAGTGCATTGCTTTTAGTGCTCACAATAAAAAATAATAAAATAAGTAGAAAAAACAGAAAGAATACTAACTGCCAGTGGCCACAAACTGGTGCATAATTAAAACGTCAGTGCCATGTGGTTGCCTTGCCACGAAGATAAAACGCTATTCGTTATGTTAATGCTGCCCCACAGTGCGAGAGAGAGACAGAAAAAAGCGAGATGGTGGGAGTGAATGAGAGAGCTGCCATACTGCAAGCCAAAAGTCATTTAAGTGCTCTGCTTCAAGTTTTTAATTGCAATTATAAAAACAAAACTTTATTTATTTCAAACTTTAATTTTTTTTTTTTTTGCGCCAGAAACTCTTGACATACGCCAAGTCAAAATTAGTCTGTGATCATTTCAGAATATGAAGTTTGACCAAGGGTCAAAGTGGCTGGCAGGTAATTTTAATTGCAGGTTAACACGTTGAAAAAAGAAAGGAAGTTAAACTATAAGGAATTTATTTTATGTTCTGACTCAAGCTGGGCGCCAAATAGAGTCTCGTTTTGAAGCTTGATTTGTAAAACTTGTTTGGAAATATACTAGAAAGTCTATGTTTCAATTAGTAACTGATATTTCACATTAGAATCTTAAGTGTGCTCAGCTTAAACATAACCAAAAATAAAATATTTAAAAATATTTGTTGTGCATTTTGTGTGATTCTGTGCGTAGTTTCTAAGACAATGAAATGTGTTTTTACTTGTGCATTGGTATATTGTGGTGCTGCATGTGCATGAGGATGGGCAACTAGGGAACTAAGACAACTTTGACAGTGCGAGAATGACAACTGGAACTATAGTTTATCATTAACACACTCTTGTGAAAAGAACGAAGTGCATTCAACAACTAGATTAGCATTCAAAACACACACATGAAACTTAGGACTATGAAAGCTACGTAATGTCACCAAAAACCGAAAAATATGTAAATGATTTCAATAGAATAATAAAAAACTGAACACCTTGAGAAATGTTACTTAAATTGTAGCTTGTATAAATTAACTAAGCAAAATAGTATTTATGGCCTTTAATGTGAAAATACATTTTTTTTTTGTTTTGTGTTTTTTTTTAATTTTTTTTTGGTTTTTTAAAACTTTGCACTAACAGACCTGGCTTTGATCGAGACGACTTTGCCGCCAACGGGCATATTTTCCTTGACATAGATCGGCCCGTAAACGGTATGATCCCAAACGGGCGGATTGTTGGCACGATCGACCACATCGATTTGTACTTCAACCGTTCGTGATAATGGCGGATAGCCCTTATCTTGGGCCATCGCCTCTAATTTGTATGTCTCGCGCTGTATTTTTGTGTACACATACATATGCATATAGATAACGATATGTTTTTTTTTTCAAATACAAAAATTCAAGACACGTTTTTCAAAATCAAGCGATCGTTGCAAAAACACACAGAGACACGTCGATAATGTTTTTTTTTTTTTCAGGGAAAAAATGCAAAATACAAAAAAACGTTTAGATAGTTTTCAAATCTAGTTTGAGTTATTATTATGAAAATCAAACATAAGCAAAATGGTTTGGAAAAAATCAAAATTTAAACTTGGAACCAACACCTTAAGGAAGCAGTATCAGTATTTAAATAAAAAGCTCAAAAATATCAGAAAAAGAAGTTTCTTCTTCCTTCTTTAAAAGATTTTAATTGCAGTGCAAATTATTTTCATGTCTCGACCCTAGCCTTCAAAATGTTAACAAAAATTAATATACAAAAAGAATGTAACTAAATGTTTGTTGCATACATATTAATTATAAATAATTCAGTTGAGCATAATTATATAAATATATAATATATGTATCGATATGTATTATCTTTATTGTATTTCATATGATTGAAACTGAAGGCATAACAAATGAAATGATAAAAGGGCTTTGTGCATTTTATTATTACAATTTTCATAGCATACTTTTTAGAATTATTATTTTTCGATTTAAAAATTTTCGACTATTGTTTTTAACATTTTTGAACACAGTTTTGTGGGTATATTTATATAGTATTTACCTTGTTTGTTTCCTAGAGCTTAAGCTAAACTGCAACCTGGTATAAAATTCATTATTGTTTCCCAATTAAAAACCAACACCAATGAACTCAAAGCTCACAGTTATTTCAAGCATATCTTTTACCATGTGTGGGTAGTTTTTTTCTGAGAGGGGAAAGAAGTCAGAGTTCTGGGTAAGCATTATCCAATGGGTAATGTGTGAAGGGTGGTGTGAAGTTGCAGCAAAATGCAAAAGTACCCGACAACCAGCCAGACTGTCGTACAAAAAGGCCGCTCAAAACAAACACCAACAACAGAATTTAGATATTTTTGGTACTTGTCATTATTCAGTTTAAGGCTTTTCACTCGAATGATTATCGAATTATTTTGTTGATGGTTGTGGAAAAAATCGTTGAGCTTTTACGACATACGACAAAAAACGTATATGTATATCGTAAGGCTTGAGTTCAAAACGTAAGCTTTGCATATGTTAGACGAGATAGACAGAAACAGAAAGAAAGGGACTGTATGTTAAAAATACTTGTACTCGAAAGCTTAAAACTATGTTCGTTAAGTGAGTAAGCTTCGTTAAGCGAGCACCATTTCGTTCAGTGAATAAGTTTAGCTAAGACACAATCTGTTTTTTAAGGTTAAGCTGTACACTCACAGAACGAATCGAACTCGAAACTTAACATAACTGTTACTCGGAAGCTTAATGCTATGTTAGCTAAGATGCTGTTATACATTTCAAAAATCTAACTATGTTAAGGTCACAGCTGTTAGGCTTTGTTTTGTTAGGAATATCAACTCGCAGCATTTACTAATGTACGAATTATTTGTAGTAAGTAGTTTTGTAGTAGAGTGTAGTGTAGTGTAGTGTTTTGGCTATACAAACCTTGCCTTAACCGATGTTACAACCGTACCCACAGTGACATTCTCACGTATATGGATCGGCCCATAAATGCTCTTATCCCAAATGGGCGGCTTATTATTGCGATCGACGACATCTAACTCAACATCGACATCGGCATAAGAGGGCGGATCGCCGCGATCCGAGGCGCGCACCCGAAGGCGATAACGATCGCGCTGTTGATTGATCGATTGATTGATTTGATTCATTCATTGATAGGGTATGTATACAGTTTAACAGCCAAATGTTAACCACAATGTTATACGCGTATGTTAGTTTTGTTACGTAAGGTAATGGTTTGTGTATTGGGTTTTTACGTTGTGTATTACGATACGTAACGATTACGTATTTCATTAGCATCGTTGTCGTTGCAAGTTATTTATGACATTTTGTATTTTAGTATTATACGTAAAAAACATAGATTTAATAAAATAAATGAAATATTTTGAAAATCATTATTAAATGATGGGTTTTAAATGAAAAGCATTGTTGGGTATTTTTTTTAAGGATAAGCGAGGATTTGTTCAGTTTACGGTAGTATTTTGGACTTTTAAGGAATTTATACACAGAAACATATATTTATAGGGATAATTTTTTGAAATTTGCAATATTTTGACGAGACTATCTCTTGCTTTAAAATATGAATTCCTGCGCTAATGAAGTGTATTCGAAAGTTAAATGTTAGTATGTAATATTTATATAATTGGGGAGTGGTTGGAATCCTTCTTTTATGTACAACATGAGGTATTGAGTGATCTGTGCTCTCACAGAAAGTTAGTTTCGTTAGCTTACTCAATTTGGAGTGCGAATTGTGAATTTTGATTTTTTGCTTGGGTTAGCACATAATTAAAAGCATATGAATAAAACACTTCATTCGAGTAAATTCGATTACTTACAGGATAACAACCCTAATTTTGTCGACAACAGTTTTGATTGAACCCCACATAAATTGATTTTCATATGAAATTAAAAACATAAACATTAACTCGCCTCAATCAGCTGATCGTAAGAAATTTAAATTATATTATAAAAGGTGCAGTTAAATAAAATATTTAAGAAACGGAGACTACTTTTTAGTTTAGTTTACTCATATATTTCTAAATTTTGTATGTAAAACACATTGGCATTTGCATTTTCCAGAGGCATGCAAAATTGCGCTCTTCAAAATTGTTAGCTACAATCAAAAATCGATTTTATAGCTTTTAGCAAAAGACCTTCAAAAATTGTTATAGTCTCGGCAAAAATGAATTATTTCTAATTTTATTTTCAATAATATTTTATAGGGGGGTTTTTTGGGATTTTTGGAGGGTAGCAAACTATAAAAATTGGCATACAAAATTAAACTATGTTGAAAACCAAAGAAAGACAGAATAAAATTCTGTAATTTATATAAAATTATCATTTTTAGCCATCAAAAATTGTACAACGATGCTCAAAAATAGGCGTGATCGTTTTTAGGGGTATATAGAGTATATATTGTTGATAAAACCTTTTAGTTTTCTTTTTATACATTTGCTTAAGCCTACATAAAAGCAGCAGCTGACTGTTAAAAGCTTTTCCATATCCCAAGCCTGAACCAACATAATTTTATTTTTTTTATAGTTATTTTCTTGATTTTCCCTTTATGTATTTTGTTAGTTGATTTGTTTCAAAAAATGTTAAAAATCAATTCGCTTGGCAATTTGCTTATGTTTTAAGTTTTGGCCAATTACGCACTATAAACTAAACAAAATATTAAATTAATAAAAAACGAAAATAGTATTGTTGTATATAATATAGTTTCACTTCGATTGTGACAAAAAACTTGCACTGCTTTCACATCGAATTCAATTTAAACTTTTGTGGCTATCAAAAAATTTGGTATCACGGTCTACCTTTAAATTAAACTCAAACAAAAGAAAGGTGCATTTGAACTGAAAATCAGAACTAAATACGACAATTGTTCTATATTTCAATTAATTTTTTTGGATTTCAACTCTGACGGCGCTAAACGCCCAGCTTTGGATTGTTAGTAATCAAATTATAAAATATTATTATAGTTAGTAAAGTTTTTTTCTTTTTTCAAAATTAAAAAACTTGGTTAGTTGGGTTCGCAAACTTAAAAATGGTATTGAAAGATAAATTTTAATAATGGGGAAACCAAACACTTACGTCAAGCGGCTTCTTTAGCACTATCCAACCAGACTCGGCTTGAATATCAAAGTATTCCAGATCATTCGGATTAAAAGGAGCACTCAGACTATAGACAATGGCACCATTATTATCGGCATCCTCATCGGAGGCGGAAACACGCAAAATATTTGTGCCAATGCTGGCATCCTGCTTGACATTCTCCACATATTTCTACAAGGATAGGAAGCAAATAAGTTTTGATATCTATTTATTAGTCAAGCACTTCTTACCTGTCGATCGAAGAGGGGCGGATTATCATTCACATCGGTGATTTCAACTGTGAACGAGCAGACGCCCTCCAAACTTGGATCTCCCTGATCTGTTGCCTTTACCGTAACTGAGACAAATTTGCCATCGTCTCCTTCGCGATCGAAAACCTTGTTTGTGGAAACCTCGCCGGTTTCCTCGTCCACTGTGAATTTGGTGCCCTTCTGATTCGGTTGCTGTACAATGGAGTATTTAACCTGACGGGCGACAAGAACATGCAAAATTGTTTAATGATTGACACAATGCTGATTATAGCTTTCAGGCGTTGCTCGCCACATACATGACATGCAACCAAATGCCCCCTCCATTTTGGCACTTTGTGGTGCATTGAACTCGGAACGCGGCAACTCTGGCAGCTCAGCTCAGTTCAGCGCGCAATATCTCGACACGAAATCTTTCGAATGCAATTTGCCCTAACCGTGTTGAATATGGCCTAAATATCATAAGCCTCAATTAATTTGCAAGCCATTTTATTTTAGCAGCAATAAAATTATAGACCCTATATTTATAAGCAAATAATGATTACATTTTTTATGCATAGAAGGACAAACAAGGATATCATGGAAAATGTTGAAAAAAATGGGAATTTAACGATAGAATTAAACCAAAATGCAAAATTTATTTGGGGCTTAGAAATTAACTAAAAAGCATTGAAATCTTTCAGTTTAAAAACAGATGTGACAGTTGAAAGTTTTTTTAAAAATGTCCAGTAAGAGAAATATTTTTAAAATTTTAATATAAGAAACATTTAAATTACTGAAAAGGACTATGTAATTAAATAATGGACTAATTGATTGATTGATTGACTGCCTGATTATTTGACTGTCTGTACGAGTGGGAGATTGAAGGACTGATGGACTGAAGCATTAGTCTATTGAACAGAAAGGCGTATTGAAAAATGAATGGATATTGAAAAGTTCTAGTCCCAATGGAAGAAAATAGATGAAAAATTGTTGCCCTCAGATTTAGATCATTACTTAAAATTATTCAAAATATGAGTAAGTTATTCAAAAAATAATATGTCCCATCGAAATTTCTAGTTGAAATAAAGGACAACTTTAATTTTTCCCCTAATTTTCTCTATCTTTACGCCCAGCATACCTGTCCATTGACGCCCTTGTCCTCATCGGTGGCCACGACCTTAATGACCGGACTGCCGTTAGGCGCTCCCTCCTCCACCTTGGGGTAGTAGGTGCCACAGTCCTTGAACACAGGCTTATTGTCATTCACATCCGTGATGAAGACGACAACCACAGCGGTTGAAGTGTGAATGGTCTGATCACCATTGACACAGCAAGATCCATCGTCCATCGCCGTTACATTCAGCTCGTACTTGTCGCGATCCAAGGAGATGGCCTTGTTATGGAGTCGAATGACGCCCGTGATGTCCTCGATGACAAACTGACCCGACGAAGTGCCGCCGCCAACGAAACCGAAGCGCACGTTATCACCGTCCTTATCAGAGGCAACGACGGTGGTGACCAAAGTATTCGGACCGGCATTCTCGTCCACATTGGGAGTGTACACTTGCTGCGAGAACTTGGGCTCCTCGTCGTTCTTGTTCTTGGTATAGATACGCACTGTGGCCGTGCCAGACTTGGCCGGTTCGCCTTTATCCTTGGCCGTAACGATGAATTCATAGTAGGCATTGTTGTTGTCCGCGTCGAGTTGTTTGTTGTTCACAATGATGCCATTGGAGTCGACGGCAAAGTGATCATCCGACACAAGATATTCAATCTCGGCGTTCGCACCCGAATCCGCATCCATGGCTTTGACACGCAATATGCTGGTGCCCAGCGGGATATCCTCATCCACATTGTGGGCCTGATAGTCGGGCAGCTCGAACTTGGGCGCATTGTCATTCACATCCGTGACACGTATGGTCAGCTAAAAGCAAAGCAGAAACGAGAGAGAGAGAGAGACGGAGAGAGAGGGGAGAATTTAATACATGAATGTTTTGTTGGTTTGCTCAACTTACCTCAACGGAGGTGGAGAAACCACCAGAGTCCTCGGTGGCTGTCACAATCAGCGAATAAACGTGCGGTTGTCGCAGGTCCTCAAAGTCCAGTTCCTTGGCCAGTTTGACAATGCCCGATGAGGGTCCAATGTTGAAAGTTCCCGCGCCCTGTCCCTGCGCCTTCAATGTGTAACGTATCTCTCGGTCCGCAAAGGACTTGGCCTTTACCGAAATGATGCTGCAACCAGACAAAGATAAAGATATTAACAGTGTGACAGACAGAAAGAGAGAGAGAAGGGACTGTCATCGTGTGGCAGATATGTAAACCAAGGTGGATTTATATATGGTGGTGTATTCGCTCTCTCTCGGGGCAAAGCTGTCAAAATGAGTCTGACGTGAGAGAGACGACAGAGATAGATATATAGAAAATTTGTTTTGTTTTGTTTTCTATACTCTTCGCTCATTTTCGTTTTGTGCGCTGTGCAATATATAAAATGAAAATAAAATGCAATGACATGCTTGTCTTGTTGTTCCTGTAATGACCCGTAGGTAACCAATTAATTAATTGTGATTATGGAGATCTGTTAAGCTCCTGTTAGCCGTCAGCATCGACACTGTTATCCCTGTTGCTCTCTTTGTGGAAGCTGCTCACCGGTGCATGCTCCCACAGTTCCTGTTGCATTTATTTGTCTCCTTTTCATATCTCTGGAAACACAAACCAAACGACTTGCGTTCGAGCGGCATATGTATTTTTCACACACGGGGCATTTTTCAGAGAATTTAATACAACCGGTCACTACGATGTTTGCTTTCATAATGACGTTTGTGCCCCGAAAAAGAGAGCACGTCAAACGAATACACCACCATATATAAATCCACCTTGATGTAAACTGCATGCATATATTATAGGGTTGCCAGAGCACTCTTGGCTTTTCATCTGTCACTCGCTCGACTGCCTTTTGACAGTTGGCTTCCTATTGGAATTTCAATGAGCAGGACCATCACATTGTCATGCTCCAATTCGCATTACTTTTATTGGCAGACCAACATACATTTGCATAGATTTTGCCACTTTCAACTTGACTAGGTCTCCTAGAATCGGATAGTAAAAATTCAATCTCAGCAAGAACGGACCATATGAGCTTTTAATAACTTATTTGATTTATAAATAAGTGAAACTGTGCATAATTAATATCCATTCTGGGATCCTGGAAGATCTTAAAGTTTTCTAATGATACTAAAAATATGATTAAATTAATTTAATTTAACTTTTCTTACTATCTTTTAGTTCACTTGTGAATTTTCCAGAATATTTAATAATTCTTAAAAGCTTCAATAAATTAGCTAATTTTATAGTTTACACAGATCTGTAGATTTTTTTACAAAATAATATTCTTTTACTTACTCGGAGTCCTTCTTCTGATTCTCTGGTATCTCGGCCTCGTAGCTGGGCATGTAGAACTGAGGCGCGCGTTTGCCGCCCACAATCGACAGGCGTTCCTCCGGCGTGCTCTGGAACCGTCGGTCATCCACCTTGCCGTTCTGGTCCTCCGCCTTCACATACAGCACATACTCCATGTCCAGCTGGAAGAGATCCGTGCCCCGTGTGCGCACCACTCCCGATCTTTCGTCCACTTCAAAGCGACCGCCTGTGCGATCGCGGACAATGAAATAATGTATGTTGTGATCCGTGTCGGGATCGCGTGCTTGGAGTGTGAAGACGGGAGTGTTGGGTGGTGCATTCAGTTGCACCACCGCCTGCATGGGCAGCGGGCGATTGATGAAGTAGGGCGGCTCATCGTTCACATCCTTCACCAGGATAATCACACGCTGGTTATCCGTGTACTTGATGCCAGCTGCAAATGAATGGAAACAAAAGATGGAAATTTTTAGATATTTTGCAGTTTTTGTTTGTCTTTGCATATGCATACTTTTCGCCGCAACTGTGTGTGTGTGAGGCTCGGTGGTATTCCCAAAAACTTTGCCATTGTTATTACAGCTAATGGATAGTTGGTTGGGCGCAGAGTCAGTTTCTCCCCAGTTTTCCCCCACATTGTCTCCCTATCAACTGCCATTTGTTGGGCGTGTAATTTGAGGCGCTTGAATTTCACTTAAGCCATTCAAATGCAATGAGCTGGAAAAGCAGTCCAAGGCAAATGTTGCATGTTGCAAGTATACAGACTGCTGTTGCAAGTAGTCTGCAAAACTAACTCATCGCCTATTTCGACACTTTGTTTCAATTTCGCTTTAATTTCACTTAAGTTAGTAACATATGGTTTAAGGTGAAATTCGAAAGAGGTTTTTTTTTAAATTCCGCCACTTCTTTTTCTTCTTCTTGGTATTCAATTCAATTAAAATTTGGTTTTTAATTTTATTAAATTAATATTTTGATGTTGTAGTAAATATTCAGTAGTAAAACCAATAACAATTTTCAATCGTCATAAAATATTTAATTCTTAGGTTAAAACAATCTCTACCATTTTCTCTTCAAAGCATATTTTGCTCAATTTTATAAAATTACCATTACGAATTTCTTGAAACTTCCCTGTTGAAATACACTTTAGAATTAAGTTTCCAATCCATTTCTCGCAGTTATTGGCCAAAGAAACTTTTTCAATATATAAGTAAAAGAGTGAAAAGGTTGCACATTTTAAAATAGATTTCACCGAAATTCCTCAAAAAATAAAAAATACGTAAAGAAGAAAATCAATAAAACAGCCGCCCACCAGCAACGGAATAAATAAAAAAAAAAATTAGAGAGAAAAAAAGAAAAATATTGCAGGGGTCGCCTTTTTTTGCTACCTTTTGCGAGAAATGTCTGCAGCGGAAAATACCAATCATGTTGTTGTCGTTGTTGTTGGTTGGCGCAAACAGCAAACAAGCACAATTACAGGAACAACAGCAACAACAGCAATAACAACAACATGGCAGCCCTACAAAAGGTCCAAAAAGGAACCCCAATGATGACTCTGGCGCATATTAGAAGCGTGTGTAGCTCTCAAGTATGTGTGTGTGTGGGTGAAGTGGCCATGTGTGTGTGTGTGAGCAAGTGTAGAGTATAGTGGTAGACAAATAAGACAGACGATTTACTTGCCCTTTGCCCGAGCCTTGGACTGAGTACAAAGCCGAACGAAATTCGAGCGCGATAAAAGGCAAAAAAGAAAGATATATGAGAGAGGGGATATAGACGGAAAGGGGAACGGGGGGAAGCATGTGTAATTTCTCAAGTGCAGCAAAGTGAATTGCAAACAGGCGGCAGTAACCACTTTCCCAACTCCCCCATGCAGCAAATATCATGCTAAAGACAAAGAGCCCAAGCTCGTCAAGTATAAAGACACGTTAAAAGGGAGGAAGTAAGAGTATTTCTGCCAAAAAATATATATTTTCAGCTGTTCAACAGATTGCACAAAAATGCACCAAACTTTGACAGAACTTCCCTCCGAGGGTGAAAGAGGGGAAAAGAAATAAAAGAATGCACTCTCTTGAGGCGTCTTGCTAACTTTCTTTACATTTGGCAAATTTTTGTTATTTGCCTGCTTTGACATTGTAACGCTATTCTATGGCTTATTGTGGCAAGCGGCTGCCAGGTAAAGTTGAAATTTAAACAACACGAAATGCATAAATGAAAGCTCAAGTGAGGAAGAGAGAGAGAGAGAGAGAGATAGCACGCCACATTGTGCATTGGGGCATGCCACAAAGCAGCAACAGCAGCCAACATGGCGGATTTCCGCGGCGACAATTCACACGATGTTTCAGGCTACGGACGAAACAAAATTCCAAATCGGGAAAACGGGCAGAAAAGCGGGTCTGGAGATTTGCCTACTCGTATTGTTATGAAAAAACAAACGACAAAAGAGCAAGAGATTTTTTCAAGGCTTAAAAGCTAAAACCGACTTGGCCACAACTTCCAACAAACCATGAATTTCATTTGGTTTCATTTCATAGAGTTGTTGCATACTTTTGAAGACAGTGAAGACAGCCAGAGAAATTTCATAAAATCGTAAGTTTCTGGAAAGTAAAGTTGGCTTAATATAATAAATAAACCAATGCTTAGTGTAAAGAAAAACTAATAGTTTTATCTTCTTGCTTTCCCCTTTTTAAAATTTGACTCAAAGATAAATAATAAAATGTAAATTTAAAAACTTTAATGATAAAAACGCAATGAAATATTTAATACAAAGCTGAAGCTCCTTGAAGTATTTAGCATCTGAAGGAAAATTCAACATAATATTTAAGCGCTTGAATCTAAAGCACATTTAGCAACTATACTTCCACTAGCTGCTACTTTTATAGAGGAAAGAAACCTTCCTTAAAGGGTAGAAAAGTGTTGCACACATATGTAGAAATCTAACTGATTTATGATGCTCTATTAGCTGCTTTGTATTTTGTAAATTACTTTCGCTCGCATGCCGCCAACTATCATCAGTTTTCCTTTTACACAAGCGGGAGAGAGAAAGAGTCAGAGAAGGAGAGAGAAAGGAAGAGACTACTACTGCTCTTGCTGTTTTGCCGTCAGATGACATCACATTACGAGACCATTAAAATAAATTTATAAAACGTAGAACATAAATAAATTTCGCTTACGTTGCACGTAACACAACTTCAAGTTGTCAATTTTCCCTAACAAATTCAATTTTTATGCGCATCAATTTAGCACAGTGATTCAGGGGGGAAGGAAGAAGGAAGAAGAGGGGAGAAGGACCACCCACATGGACGGTATCCAAGAGACTCATGAGAGTGAGTCCCACCCACTGCGCACTTCCGCACCACCATCAAAAGCATACAAGTTCCATATATAGCGAGTTGTCTGCGTAGATAAATATATATATATGTATATATGGAGAAAAATAAATAAAAAGATGAGAAGGATGTGAAAGAAGAGGAAAGAGGAAGAGCAACTTGAAGCTGGCACCCACTTGAAGCTGATGGCAGTCGTGTAGCAAGCGACAAACTCATGCCCTTGCCTGAGAAGGACTTGGCAATTTTGCTCTTCATCATCTTACGCTCAGCACTTTACACTTTACTCTCGCTCCACAGCTTTAAGTCATCCACAGAGTTCACAGGCTCGTAGTAGTCCATGGTCCATGACTGGGTTTCCACTTAATCCATTGAAACAATAAGCAGCTTTGTTTGTCTACCCACGACGTAGTCGCTGTGGCTTTAGGCTTTTGCGATTTCTTCTTTCATTCTTTCTAGCCATTTTTGGGACGAGTGTGTAACCCAACACTGAGAACAAAAACTGAGAAGCGAAAAAAACTTAGCACTGGCAGATTTCCGTTGTTTTTCAGCACTGGCTGCTGGAGTTTTAGACTCGTGTTGTTACTCTCGTTTGGCTTCACATTGTTGTCTCAAACGTCGCTGAAGTGCAAAGTAAATGCGAAACAAAAGACTGGCGCCTTTCCGGGTTCGCTTTCGGGTTGGATTTGGTCTGGTTGCATGTTGCATGTTGCAAGTTCGTGATACTAACCCCTAAGCAGCCACTGCAACACTCTGAGATGCCTTGGCTTATGATGACAATGGCTGAATGACTTTGAAAGCCGTCCCTCGGTGGTGATAAGCAGAGCATTAAAACTGATGCTGCTACCTCTTAACTTCTATTCTTCTCTTCTCTCCTCTCTGAACGTCTCTATGCATGGCTTTGACTTCTTAAGAGCCCGATGCTGCCAAGCGTGTGACTGTCACCTAATGCATGTGGTAATTTTGATAAGAAATGACAATAAACTACTGCTTACAACAAACTAAAATGTAACTATGAAAACACCACAAAATAATCTGATTTTAATTATAACATAATTAAGCAGAAAGTTTAACTAGTTTCAAAAGCTACAAAATTAACCAAGATTTAATCGTTAAATCAAATTACTAAGCTTAAGCCAATTCATTTAATTTAATTAGTTCTTAATCAGTGTCTTTGATACTTGATCATTAGGCTTGTGTTTCTTAAACTGTTTCCACTTAGAAATCTATCTAAATATACTTCGAATCCATTGCAATTCATTTAACTTGACTTCAATGTAATTTCCTGCAACAAATTATTACAAAAGCAAATAAAGAAAAATCGAGCAACTGCAACATTTATGTCATCTTTATTTGATTGATACTTTTCCGCAATTTAACCGCAACTGAACCTTTGCCCTTACAGGGGTGCGATGGAAAGACAGACAGAGTGAAAAGTGGTTGCAAAGCTTTATACATAGAAGCCACTTGGCATTCCCCGTTCCCCCTTGCTAAGCATTAACACTTCATTTGTGCCCCCAACGACAACGACAACGTCAAGGTAGAATCAAGTCATATTTAACTTTAAGGGTGCCACAATGCGGTTCGTATTTTTTGCTCTTTGCTTGATTAAAATGCAGTCAAGTCGAAACTTTTCTCTGTACTTTGACATTTCAGTTGCGTTTTCGCCAAAGTTTCAAATAAATTTCTCTGCGTTTTCCTTTTCTTATTCCTTTTTTTTTGTGTTTGCTTATGGTTATTTCGTTGTGGGTTCGTTTTATGCCAGCGATAACTATGGACAGGTAGTTTTGCTGCCGGGTTTTATGACTCCCGTAAAACTGGCGTTATGGGTTTGATGGAAATATTACTTCTTTCGTTTCATTTCTTTTCTTTTCTTTTCCATTTTTCACCCTCTTCTTGATGGCGTGACTTTAATGAAGCTGCCAACAAAGCATTGTGCGTGTGTGGAGTAGCTTAAGCTAAAGTCAAATATTGAACTTATTGATGAAGTCGAGAGGCGTGTGGGATATGAAATCACTGGGGAATCGTTACAGCTCCTTTTTTGGAATCCTTGCAGAGATGTTGTACAACAAAAGAAAATATGTATGAGACAAACAATGCCATTTTTCGCAAAATGCTATTTTAGTTATTTTTTCAAAAAATATTTAGCTAAATCATTTTTTAGTTTCGATATTTGATATTTTGCCTTTATCCGTAAATAATATGGATTTAATGTTTGTAAATAAATAAAAGACACAGAAAAACAATGTAATTAAATTAATAAAATACATAACTAACTTGAAAAGTAAGTGTTAACAAGAAGTACAGAAATAAATAAGTATTATTTTAAAACTTTTATTTAATTAGCAAAGAATTTAGGTGCCTTTCTCTCAAATGACAAACAACTCAGAAATATTTAAATTAGTTTTAAAAAATAGTTAAGTCTATAATTTATTTCCCACTAATAACAATATTAATGCGCAATAATTCAGAGCTCATTTAGGTCACATTTGTCAAAGTCTCTTGGCCAGATCGTTTACCCGCTTGCGACTGGTTTCAACTGGCTGTCAAGCTAATGAAAACATTGAAAGCATTAAAAATTTGTCATTGCAAATCAGCAGCTTCCACATGCCACATGCGTATCCGGAATAAGCTGGCATGTAAAGTAACTCAGACTCAAATTGAGACAACTATATAAATGTGTGTGTGTACACACATATATATTCAGAGGCTAGCACAGCATGCAGTCCTCAGTTTGAGTTGCCATTTATTGAGTCACTTAACTGCAACGCAAATGAGTTAACACCTGGCAAAGGTACGAGCAGCAAGTTGCATGCCCCCAAGGCAGAAACTGGAAACTTGTGTCGTCTCTCCGCTGAATGGATGCAAAATTATGCGACAGCTCAGGCACAAAAACGTTGTGCAGTTATGTGTGTGTGTGTGTGTGTTGCAATACCAACAATGAGGGGGCAGAAACTGGCAGATAGAGACGTGTCGTTGTGTCTGCTTATCTGCCACGCCTTGCCGCATGTCAAGGCAGCAAATTGGCAGTTTCAGATAAAGATAATGTTATGGCTGCTTCTGCTGCTGCTGCTTTTGCTGCCATAAAGACTTTTACTTTAGTAGGTGTCACATTTCTCTCCCTCTTTCTACATGCCACTCTCTCTTCTCCGCTGCTTCTGACAAATAAAGCCCGCAATTTAAAACGTTCAGAGTGCGCAAATGCTTGAGCAATTTTAGCAGCTCTTTAGCCGCTGATGTTGCCACATTGACGGGGCAGCCATAAAGCATAAGCCGGCCATCATTTGGAGCGCAACTCGTAGTCAGTCCACCAGCTAATGCCAGTCTATTTAATTGCCAATTTCAGCAAAAAACAAATAAAAAGTAATTGAGAAAAAAAATGCAAAAAATTGCCAACATTAATAAATTAATTAGCGCAGCGAAGGGAAAGAAGACAGGAGAGCTCTTAGTTGCCCAACCGAGCGAAGACTCAATTAAAATTTACGCAGAAAACACAGAAGCCCCCAAGAAGGTTAAAAGTCCATTAGTTGTCAAGGCAAGTGTAGAGCAGCAGCAAATAGATACAAGGAAGCAAACAAAATGAAGGAAAAACTACCAAGTTAATATGCCTTATTTACAATTGAGAAAGCAACTGACTTTTAAGTATTACTATAAAGTATTATTGCCACGAATGATTTAACTATGCATGTTGAAGTTGACCCATTTAGATAGTATACTTGGTATTATATGTAAGTGTACAGACTTACAGAATCATAAAATGAATCTGAATAGAAATGTGATAACTAAAATTAATTTGTATGTAAAAATTGTTAAAAACTACATTCCAATTGAATATCGTATTAGTTTTGGCACAGTTATGAAAGTTTTAAGTTGGTCTAATTTTCGACACATGAACCTTACATGACAAAATCTTTAAAGAAGTTTAAAGTTGGTTAATATATCAAATAATCAATTCTGTTTTTTCGATTCACAGTTTGGACTTACATCGCTTCTCTTTGCATCAAGGTGACTTAAACACATAAATAAGCCATTTGTAATGGCTTTAAAGCCGTTTAAAATGTCGTAATGGTCTACACAATATGCAAACCTTATGCCAGGCTACCTGCTACCTTTCTGGCTCAGCGTTTGGGCCAAGTTTGCATAACAGCGGCACGGCAACCGCTGCCTCGGCTCAAAGTGAAGTAAAATTGCGCACATGGCAAACATTAAGCGAAAATTAATGAAATTTTCTTCACGCTGCCGGAGGTTTAGAATGTTGAAGGTAGAGTTGAAGATAGTACCAGTAGTTGTAGCTCCACAGTATGCCGTAGATTCTGAGGCCCTGTGCTTTATCTGGCTTGCGTTGGCTGTTATCCAGCCATCAGCCATGAGCCTGATTGAGTTTGATGGCGATTGTGTGCAGCAGCAACTGAGCTGACTCTGACTTGATTGCAATTTCAGACTAGATGGGAGTCACAACAGAGCGACAGGAACAGCCGGAGGCCACCTGCATACCAATCACACCAATGGCACCAGAGTCGAGTCGACCTGAGTCTCAGTCATTAAAGCCTCTGGCACATTAGATTTCCTCTTTTTTCATTTATTTCACTTTTATTTTAGGACTTTGGCTTCTGATTGATGAGTCAGTGTCAGTGCTTTATGGGAAAAGCTAGAAAAATGCCAAGTGACTGGAAATTGTGAGTGCTCTTTGGCAATTGGCAAATGACAGATTTAAGTTTCATTCCAAAATGTTAAAAGTTCATAAATTTTCTAGTGTTTGTCGAAAATCTATGACCCTGGAAAATGCATTGAACTGTGATAGTCTCTGATAAACAGTTGGAAATTGCTGAATTGCTGTTGTACTGAGCTGTGAATTGGTTGTTGAATTGCCTACAATTAATGGCCTGCAACTAGCCAAGTGAATTAGCTGTTGGCTAAATGTGATTTATGCTTAAATGTTTCGAAAATAAGTGCTTTTCATTTGCTATTTATGACTTCATTAAGAGAGATATTATTTTGAATTTCATATTAATTTATTATACAAATTAGTTAACCGAGTATTAAATTACTCACTGAATAAATGGGCATTAGTTAAGCAAAATACAGTCGAACTTCCCAAACTCGATCCACTTATCCAAAGAAAAAGTTCGAATTATAGAGACTTCGACTTATGGAATTTAATTTTTTAAGTATAGTAGTGCTACTCGATTAGGTTCGATGTAGAGAAATTTCAAGTTATGAATGATCGGCCACTGAATTTTCTCACTTTTCTTTATTTCTTTAATTTTCCGACTCTGTCAAGTAACGTGGACCTTAACAACCTCATCGGAAAGAGCATCCTTCGAGCTGTCGCCATCAAGCACTTCATTATGTGTAATACTGCATGGTCATATTCATAGCACAATCTTATATACGTATCAATTACTTTTTCACAAGAGTTGCCCCATAAATCAGTCTCTACACTTTATGGGTTGAAGGAATATATGAAGAGGCAAACAGCGTAAAATTATTGTTAATGTCGCATTTAATATGCATTTTTATGCCATCCGCTTTCCAATAATAATCGCAATAAGTAGTCATAAGAATATATATAAGATAGGCACCCGCTGTCTTCCACTCTCTCTCAGTCTCTCTCACTCCTTCTATTGGCAATCATTTCGTAAGCCCTGAAATGTATGCTACGAAAATTTCTAAAACGTGCTGTCTATTTCAAGTGTTGGCTGCTTCTGTTGATGCTGATTTAGGTCTCACATGTTGTGCATACCAAAAAGTGGAAATGAAAATTCAGTATGCCAGTGAGGTATTCTTAAATTAAGAGCAGATATACAACAACTTAAATGTTGAAATTGTTTCACAGACTCCCACACAACAAATGAAGAAATGGCTCATTTGGCACATTAAGCCATGTAAATGATGCTTATTGTTGTTGTTGCAGTTGTTGTTTTTATTGTTGTTGGCGGAACATGTGACACGCACTTTCCATTCAATAAAGTTGAAACCACACAATGGCGCTGCAATTTACACGCTTTGACCAGTCGGCATGTTGTCATTAAAGGCCAGTTCCAGCAACCCAAACACTATCCGATTTTTTTGAATTTGAATTGATGTTGTTGTTGTTCTTGTTGTTGGCCAGCAAATGCACAGCAGATCCAAAAGCGCGAACATTTTGCATTTTAATGAGTAAACGTTGAATATCCCCCCCATTGTGAAATCCACACGGCATTCAGCACACTGTGGCCTGGTGCTCGGGGTCAAGGGTGGGAGGGAACAAGAGAATCGGGGTCTGGGGTCTGGGATTCCAACCGGAGAGTGTACCCATCGTGTGAGCAACAGTGCAACGCTGCATGTGCAAAGTGTGATTGGCCTGCCCATTGGGGAACCTCTGCACAATTTCATGTTGGCACTGCAAAAACAAATTTTAACCAAAGCCCCAGTCCCGCCATTTTCTCCATCATCACTACATTTTTTTGGGCTCTGTTGGCGAAAGTTTTTTTGGTCATAAAACCCCTCAAACAATTTGTATTTGCGCTGTGAAAACAAAATGGCAAACTGGCGGTGTGCAGCCTTGCAGCAGAGGTTTGCCCACCTGCTGTTTGATTTGTGTCCTGTGGAGTTCAGTTCTATGTTATTTGAAACACTCGTAAAAAGCATTGAAATTGTGTGTTTTTTATGCACCATTCAACCGATCGGCGATAAATATTAACTAAAGTGCTGCTAAGTATTACACTTTGACTTTTTGTCTTTCTGCCTTTTCAAGCAATGTTTTGCCATAAAAAGTAGTGCAAATATATGCTGCTAAAAATGTTTAATTTCACTGAGTTAACAATGTTCCACTTTAATATTGATCTACGTCATTTGAGAGCTCTGCTGTAATTAAAAAGGTTGTTAACATATTTTAGAGCAAATACTTAACTTCCCGATTGAGACATAAAGATATTTTAATTTGCGAAACTCATGTAATTTTTTTTGCACAAATTGAAATTGCCTGATTGGATCATTAGATGGACGATTTTTTTTCTAAATTGTAATGTGATTTATAGGACACTTTTTGGTGAAAAAATTAAATGGACTTTTTGTCAATTCTAAAAGTGTGTAAAAGTGTGAAAACTAAATTTATTTACAATTAATGCCTTAATTGAGACTAGATTATAGCAGCTAGTTCAGGGAATTACAAGTGAATCTCTTAACACATTTTACTGCAATCAAATAAAGTTAATTCCATTAGAACCTTATAATTACGTCATTCAGGACGCTATTATATAATATAATAAATTAATATTTGAATTGTGTGTTCAGTTAATTGCGCTAAAAGCTCCATACATTTGTGTACATTAATCGCACATAAAATATTATTGACACATTATTAAAATTAATTATAGGTTTTAATTGAATTCTCTTGAAACATTTGCCATATTTAAAAACTTATTATGCGTAAATGTATTTGTAAAGAAGTCTGAAACGATCAATAATAAAAAATATATTTTTAGTTGAGAGCCCAAAATGAGGCCAAGTGTAACCAACAAGCACTAAATTTATTAGCGTGCGGCAAAATCAAAATCAAAATCAAATCCATTGACATGTGAAATTTCATGGATCAAGTGGCACAAAGCCACGCATATTTAGTGGTTGAGTGGTTGTGATTTGTGGTTGTTGCCGTTGCCGTTGCTGCAGCTCAGCTCAAGTGTAAGGACGCTGAGCGTTAACTTCTCGTCGTCAGTGTGGTGATAACTTTATTTGGCTCAATAGCGTGCGCTGCTAATTAGACCATGACGTGTTGCCAGTGTTGGCTAATGACAAACGACGCCCACACAAATCACAAATCACAGAGTCGCAATTTCCACTCAAGTGCGGCGCGAAATGGGATAAATAACTGCTGCAAGGCAGAAAAC
Organism: Drosophila limbata; assembly: GCA_963924055.1. Taxonomy (NCBI): domain Eukaryota; kingdom Metazoa; phylum Arthropoda; class Insecta; order Diptera; family Drosophilidae; genus Drosophila; species Drosophila limbata. Next base: position 15,734,582 of record OZ001353.1, read on the forward strand.
GGCTCGTTGTATCCAAGCTCAACTCTTTTCCGCAGTGCAAATCAACATGCCACTGGACGAGGCTGAGGGAAATTCTAGCAAAGTGCGGAAAAAGTAGTGTTAACTGGCCTTTGGCTATTCGCGTGGTGGCCTCCGGTTTGAATAACTTTCCGTCCGAATGTCCGTCTGAATGTCCGTTTGTTTGCTTGCCACGTAACGTAACGCTATATTGTAATAAACGCAATTTGTGCCATGAATTATTACTGCGGCGATTGCCAAAACGGATGTGCGAACGCAGGCAAAACAAATGGAAATAAGGCAAAACGCAACGACATCCTTGCAAGGATCTCACACTCCTCAACAAATGCCGCAATTTTGCAATTTGTTGCAATTTTGAACTGGTTACCTGCAACTCGCAACTATGTTGCCTCAAGCTAAACTTAAGTTTACCACACGAAATTTGCCAAGTCAATTTGGTATATTTTATACTATGTAAATATTTCTGCAGAATTTATTGATTTTTCCATTGAAATGTTAGAGGGGAGTCGGAGGCGTGGTCAGTTTCATTTATCAAATGGCAATTGAAAATGGATCTGATTTTGTAACTCGGTTGAGTGATTGATTGATTGACATATGAAAAGAATTTAAAATGTGAGCTAACTGAAGGATTGACGTACCTGTTATACAGTCAACTTGACAGCTCAACTATGAAATACCCTTTGCTCAACTCTAAAATAGTCTACTGAAATCCAACAGAGACAGCCACAATTAAGCACTTTTAAATTAAAATCAGTCGAAAGTAAAATTGAAAACATGCCAAAATGTGGGAAATAAATGTGGCATACAAATTTGCATGTTTAATTCATAGACCAATTAGCAGACCAAATTATAATTGTAACATTTGACAATCGATCAATTAAAATTCGACACATACCTGAATTCATTATGTAAACTGTACAGTGTGGCAAAAATATTATGAAATACAGCAAATACAATGTATATGCATATGATGTGTCACAAAATGTTGCGACTGTAACAACAACAAACAATAGCATAATAAACCAGACAGAGCCCAGCAAAAATAAAAAAAGAGAAAAACTGTCAACGGCAGTTTGAAAAGCCACAATACGAAGTTGCAACCGCAGAATAATCGGAGCAGACAGCGGGCCAGAATTTTAGCCAAGCCAGAAATGCCTAAGGGTAGACATAGACATACACACACACACACACACACACACACATTTATACAGTTGGCAACAAAATGGCGCCCTTTGGTTTGAGAATGTGTGTGTGACTGTGAGGCACATTGGTTGCCATGACAGCCGCCGGATGAAGCAGCTGCCTCAGCCGCACTGCGTCCAAAATAAGATGGAAAAACAAAACATAAAAAAAAATGGAATCTCACGATGCGACTTTTGTTTGCCAGCCATTTTCTATATAGTTGGTGTAGAAGCCAAAATGGCCGCCAGTATACGAATGTGCAACGGCAATAACACATAATGGCGAGTCCAACAATAAATAATGGAGCATAGTTTGTGCAGTCAAAACAGGAAACGCAACGAGAAGAAAACTGGGAAAACTCAACGACAAATGGTATAATAACACGAAGTCAACAGACGACTGAGAAGAACATGGCTAAAGTGTACACAGCTTTCAACCCTTGGCCAAATCAGAGCAACAACAGCTACAACAATTTATAAATATAGCCAAAACTTGTATCAGTTTTTGTTGTAGAATAAAATCGACAGAGCGTAAAATTTGCTGAGCTTTGACTTTTTTGCCTGTCAACAATTTTGGGAATAAAGCTGTTGTTGTTGTCAACACGTTTTTGGTGTTTTTATTATTGCTTTTGGCCGAAAAATCTGCTTATCGTAATTCATAATAGCTGGTTGTGACGACAAAGTTCATAAAATTCAAGTAGACTTTAAGTGAACTTGGCCGATAATTTTCGCATAAATCAAATAAAGTTTGCAAGCATCTTTTCTTTGCTTTAACTAATTTGAATAAATTTTTTTAGTGTATATCTTAGTTATATAACCTCTTTACTATAAAGTCAGTGTCTATAAATTAAGCAAAAAACGTAATTATTATTTTTTCAAGTAAATATGAATGTAAAACATTACACAAAAATGAAATTTTTGGAATAAAAAGTGTAGAAAACATATTTTGTACCCAATTGTTTCTCCCTGAAATTCGGCATTTTTTCTATTGGTTTCTCAAAGTTTTATCAAATCTATATTTGCTGCTAAAAAAAAAAGTATCTCTACCCCACTCAGTTTCAACTTACATCGCTTTACAGGCTGAGCAATGAATACAAGATATGGCAACATTATTCCCTGGATTGCTGTTCAATATCTCTAAACCAATTCCGCTACAAATTGTAAAGCGGAAAGAAAAAACAATCATACGCTATGAAATAAGCAAATGATAAATTGTATCTTTCTATTGCATACTTTACGGACCCTTAAATTATTCGTGAGAAAATCGAAAGCTGTCATTTGCCTGGCCGATAAGCAAACAAACGCAAAAATACATACATATGTATTTCCATTTGATTATCTGCTACACAAGAGACAATCATTAAATTTAAAAAAAAAAGAAACAAGTTACATGCTCCTGAAATGTACGAGTATCTCATGCCAACAAACACAGATTTAAGTACAAGGATAAGAGCAAACAAAAATATAGTGGCAAATCAATCAAACAATTTACGTTGTGCACATGAGTAATTTTCCTTGTCAACTGATTTTTTAAGAATACTTGATGCTATTTTCATGTTTGCCACATTACAGCAAATTATTTGACTGACGCTTTGGCATTTATATATGCATAATACATTTGATAAAAGCTCTCTGCATTCTCAAAATCAAAAGTCTATCGAATTTAAAACTCTTTTTAAATTTGTTCATATATAATATTTATATATTTAATTGAGTAACTCAGATATTGTCGGTAAAACTGCATGCCAAACCAATTTGAATGCAATTCCAATTAGAATTATGACAAGCACCACAACAAAAATGAAAACCACACGCATACATGCACGTACAGATTTATGCAACAACGAATCGTTAACGATCAAATTGAGTGTCAAAATGTTGTTGACCAAAAAACCGATTTGCATTTTTAATTTGGGTTAAGATAGCGCGCACATAACCTATACAGTCTGTGTATATGTATGTGGGTGTGGGTATAGGTGTCGGTGTGCATGCATGTGCCACACACACACACACCCACCGACCTGTCAAAAGGTAGACCTATCGTTGAGCTAAATCCCAACACTAAACAACACCAACATCATCATCATCACAGCCAGCTGTGTGACACACTTGTTGTTCTTGTGCATTTTGCATTGTTTTTGTAAGCATTTGGCTGCCTTGGAAGGTTACACACACACATACAGAGAACGCATATGCACATACAGTCACCACTACATATTAATTGTGTAAGCGTACAATACATTTTATGTAGCGTAAACTAAAACTTGCTAAATATTCACCATGCTCGACTGTCACATTGAAAAACTCGCAACTGTCCGACGCCACCCGTTGCCCCGCCCACTTTCCACCACACGCCTTCGCTTTCCTCTCTGCCATTTAGAAAATTTATGTCGCGAAACTTTCGCTGCGCGATTTCCTTCAGCGTTTCAACGTTGCGGCTCTTGAAAATTTAGGCCAAAACACTTTGAAGCCCAGAAGAGCATCACGCTCTTTTCTCCCTCTCTATATTTCTCTCTCTTTTTCTCCATTTCTCTGTGCTGGCAACTGCTGCTGAACCAGAGCCAGAACCAGAACTTAGCAAAACATCAACATGAAATATGCCATAAATGATATTTACCCTCATGTTTGCTGTTGTTGTTGTTGTTGAAACTCAGCTCGAGTTGAGTTCTAGCCCAAACATGTGCTTAATAATTTACACAGACAAGTTTTGAAATTCATCAGAATATGAATTTCAAATGGGCTGAAAACCAACACAAGAAACACATAAAATAGAATTTATTTAATAGTGAGCTTATGCTTACAGCACATTTAAATTTATTGAACTATGCGGATAAATTATCCAAATGTTGCATAATATTTATTAAATAATAGTAATATTTTCCATGTGATTAAAGCATTTCAATTTTTTTGTGTATGGGAAATTAGTTAATCATTTAGTTAAACAAATGTAAAGCTTCTAAAATATAAAATATTGAACATTGAATTTTAATATACAATAGAAATTGTCGATTTAATGTTCTTAGAAATGTTAGAGTCTCTCAAAAAGTCGATTTAGAAGTTAATGTTTTGCTTGGACTTTTTCATGAATTACGTACTTAATTATCTTCAGTGCTTAAACTAGATTATAAATTTTCATTGGAGGATTTGCCATGCCAACCACAATACACCTAAAAGTTAGACTCCTTGGAGGAAAACCTTGAGGATTTTGTCTTTACAGACCTTGCAAGTTCTGTCATGCATATAAATTATGTTAATTAATGCTTAATTAAGTAATTTGCTTTGCAGCAACAGTTAATCTCACTGAGACACACACACACAGTTAATATATTTTGTATCTGTGTTTGTTTTTGTTGCAAGTTATAAGTTTTTGAGGAAATCGTGTAAGTTAGCAACTTAAATTTGAATTTGCTTCTTTTTTCTTCTTTTCATTAAGTTAAACTTTCTTAACTGCTATGAGCCCTGAAATTATTCTGCATTCCTCGTTTGACAATCAAAATTAGTCATGCAGAGCCGCATGTTGCACGTTGCATGCTGGGTTCTGTTTAACGATCACCAAATGCAGTTTTTGACGTCTTATCTATCCTTCCTCCGTCTCCGAAGGGGCAATATTCCCCTGGAGTCTTTTAGTTGTGCTCGCAACTTTTACGAGTGTATCTGAGATGTTAGCTCGACATTAGTTTTGGCTTGAGCTTTTGTCGTGTTCCTGTTGCAGGTATTTGTATGTTGTGGTTGCCTCCAAAAAAAGTTTTTATCGCTTACTAAAAGTTGCAGCTGCGGCACAGTGGCACGCCCCCGAAAGAGCTGCTCAATAATATGAAAGGACAGTAAAAAGTTTCTTTTGGCTTTCCAATCTTTGAGTTTTGTGAGGTAAAACAAAAAACAAGCAACAGTAACAGCCACCTGCCACATACACACACACATACACCCTTTGCTGAATAACTTTACATTATCAACTAGTCTCCTTCTGCCCCCTTTCATGATCCTTTTAGCAACTGTGTCCTGTATATCCTGTTATTGCTGTTGTTGTTTTGTTATTTTGCATGCGTGCAAGTTTTCATTTCTCATGCACTGCATGAATTATCATGCCTTTTCCCTTTTACATGGCACAATAACCAAAAAAAAAGGAAGAAGGGAAGAATTCCAGCCCTTTTGTTGCTTTTCCCTTTCTTATATGTGCCACATACTATATATCTACTCGTATGCTATGTTTTTGCATTTGTGACGGAATGCAAAAAGGCAGCAAGAAAGCACATACCAAACCAACCCCCCACCCTTCACAGGGGGTGTTTTTCGGTAAAGAGGGAGAAGGAGCGGTTGCTCTCTCTTGCACTTAGCATATATCTATTCTTTTTTTGGCTAACAATGCGCTTTGCGAAATTTCTAAAACAAACACGCGCCATTCGAGTGGGCGACTCAATCAGTCAGTTCCCCCCTGCACCCCCTACCCGCTGCCTCTCTGCAGTCTCTTCAGTTACTTTCCCCCCGCATTATTACCGCATGCCCCCGAGGCTCAGCATTGCTGTAACAAATCATGCGTTTGTTTTACCCCACTTTGGGTTGGGTCGGGATTTGTTAGGGAATGAGTTCTTCCTTTTAATTGTTACGAGCCTCTTCCTGTTGGACTTGTAACCCAACCCCTAAGAGTCTCCCACTTTTTTACTCTCTTTCGCTCTGTTCTCTCTCTGTCATGCAATGCGCTTGCCCGGCATTTCATTTCATTGCGTTTCATTTCGTTTCACTTTCAATGTTTCAGTTGCTTTACTGCATTCCAATCTGCAAGCGCTCTCTCTCTCTCTCTCTCTTTATATCTCTCATATTCCCTCTTTCTATCTATCTGGTGTGTATTGGCGTAGCATTTTAAATGAATGAAAAATAATGCCGTAAATTGCTTGTCCTTCGCTTCCCAGGAAACCCTTCGAAAAGCGCCTACGTCAAGTGCAACGCATTGTTAAGTGTTTTTGTTGAGTTCCCTCTCAGTTTTTTACATATTTTTTTTCTCATTTTTGTGTGTCTACCAAATGAATTATGTTTATCTGGCATTTATGTCCTGGCGCACACACAAGTGACCCAACAGACAGTTTTCTATTTGTTTGTCTGTCCCTTCGCTTTCCACATAAATTAACTCGGATTGCAGAACACAGCAACCGTAACAATCAGTTCTATGTGCATCGCATATGAATCACATCGGATCTCCTGACATATGATATGTGAGTAGACGACCAATTGGCTGTGAGTACCCATTTTGTGTCCTTGCGATAAGGATACTGATTTTCGGGCATGTTGTTGAGTTGTTCAAGTTGCAACACTTATGTAAATGCTGCATGTGAAGCAGTCTTGGAAATGAGATTATTTTACTTTAGTTTCAATAATTGTTTCGAGACTGATTATATTACGCCTACTTGTTTCACGACTTAATTTTAAAATTACACCATGTAATGTTCAATCTGAAGCTATAAAGGACAGTGTTTTATAGCGTTCTACTGTGAGTAATTCGCAACACTGTATAAAAAAGTTTTTAACTTTTCAATTTATTTCAGAAAAGAGCTATTAAAATAAAGTTTCTGTCAAATTGAATATTTTTTACAAATTTCAAATTTAACAATACTTTTCTAAATATTATTAAAGTAAATTCTAAAATTGTTTTCTGAACTTAATTAAAACTCTAACCCAAGTCCTGTATATATAGCTTGCTAAATAACAAACTTCCAAACTTAATTGTCATTGAAAATGCTGTATCGAAAAATAATGCAACTTTTCGGCTTGTTAAAGTATTGTAAAATGCTATTTAAAAGAAAATTGTTTGGTAATAATTATTTTTTCAGTTTATTTCCTTAACTTCCCGAGAAACTCACTTCAGTTAAAACAATCAACACACATGTATGTACTGTCCGAATCTCCATTTAAAATCCCCATTTCATTTACAATTGATAAGTTCATTCTTCTCTGCGAATGTGTCAAGCTAAAGAACACAATAAAAAATTTAATGAAAAGCGGCAGTGAAAAAAAAATAAACGAATAATGGGAATGAAAAGCTGCAGAGTTGCTGGAGTGCGACATGTTGCAGTTGCATGAATGAATTTATGGAAATTGTTAATTGACTGACAGATGAACAACGCGACAGGCCCCAATCTCCAACCTACAACTGAACTCAACTCCAACTTATTTCCAGTCTGTGTAACAATTAGCGAATGCAACTGCGGAAAAAACTGCTTCAAAAGCAAGGAAAATTAAAAATCCAGAGCAACGTGGAGATAAACTGAAGTACTGTGGGATTGAGAGTCAGAGAAGTTCAACATCTCATGAGCCTATCTGTCAGTTAGTTGAAACCATTTTGTCATTTTCTGCCACATCTGTTTCGGCATGGACATTTTGTAGTGTTCATTTGGTCCATTTTGTCAAGCAGGTAGACAGTGAGACAGTCAGGTAGACCGACATTTGATTGGCTGCAGTCCAGGAGAGAACTGCCAAGGACTGCTCAGTTTATTTGTGCTCATGTTGAAAACTCTTCAATATTTGCTTATTGAGCTACGCTCAAAATCACTGACAAAACACAAGGGCCAAATGTGTTGTTGACCAGGCAACCAACCAACCAACGAGCCAACCAGATACGTTCTCGTTTGGTACTCTTTCTTCCTTCTCTCCGTTTATTCGTCACGTTATCCCTTTGATCGATTTCCTTTCTTGCTCTGCTTGATTCACTCGAAAGCGTAATTACTTGTCTTGACAACCAAATATTTGAATATCACATTTTTCACAAAAGCAGCTTCAGCCATTGAATCAAACATTTCCCTCTGAATTAATTGTGAAAATTGACAGTTTTCCATGTGCAAAGTCTTTTGGAATCCTTCGAATAGCAACTCACACAGGGATGTTGACAATGCTCGAACATTGAAATTGATGTTTGATGTGAAATTGCTTTGTTTCGTTTAACTATTGAAAATAATTTAATTATTTGCCACAAATTGTGAGTTTTACCATTCAAATTATACTATTCAATGGTTTCCTCAGCTTAAGTTCAAATTGAACACTCAGCTTGAATTCAATGTGAAGTACAAATGCAACTATTTTGGGGCTAGTTTGAACTGATGGGAATGCTTTGAAATTGTTAAATATGTCAACGCTTTGTTAAGTAAAATACCAGAGACGAACAAAGATGATTTTAGAAGAATTGAAGAAAGAAATATGACAGGCAATTATTAAAATGAGTGACCCTTTTGAAACTAAACGGGAAGTCTAAATTATTAAAAGCTATGACTAATATCTTTAACAGCTCCCTAAGTTTTTAAGAGCATTACTCTGTAGGAATAATTCAGAATACGAAAAATATTTAAATGAGTTCAAGAATGAATTTCTTATGGCCTCTTTTTACTGAAATTTATTTGTATATTGTTCGGCGCAGTTACACATTTTTAAAACTTGAGTCTACCTACAATTCAATACTATTTCTTTTAGTAAGTATTATTAATGTCAGGCCAGGAATATTTTTCTTAGCTTCAAAACTTAATTAAGAACTATTCTAACTGATTTATATTGCATTTAAGTCGCTTGAAAAAAGATTTTTCTAAAGCATAGATTATCCCAGCTAGTTTCACAAGTAATAGCAGACAACAAAATATTTGGCTTCCCCAAAGGATTTATCACCACAGAGTTTACACTTTTGCAAATATAAATTACTTCAATTAGTATTAAATACAAATTTGTTGTACTCACCATTGTGTCCCATGTTTGTGATGATGACCCAAAAATCAATGGTCTTATCGGGGCCGAGTTCCTCGTAGTCCCACTTCTTTTTCACACGCACAGCGCCATTTGTTTCCACCGTAACCCAGGGATTATCATCGCGTATTTTGAATGTTTCCTTGTCCGTCTCCTTCTCCAACTGAAACACGGACTTGCCCTCGGTGTCGCCATCGGCCTCGGTGAACTCAATGCGTTTGGTGGGTCGAACGGCGCGTGTCACGCGTCGCTTTTCCCGATGATGTGTATGGGCATTGACCTCGTCGTGCTCCAGATGCTGCATTATAAAGGAAACTGGCTCGGGAGCAAGGAACTCAAGCAGTACTTTGGCTGGCTGAGCACTCAACAAACTGGGATATCTGAGATCATGGGCAATCACTTCGAGTAGCAGCTCATTGGAGGTGGGTTCTCCGGCCAACATTAGTTCTCCAGTCTGTGGCACAATGATGACCACATTACTTGGCGATTTCAGGCGGTAGGCAATCTTATCGCCATCGGCATCGGTGGCCTCCACTTTTCCCAGTATGGCAAAACGTTGCCAGGTGATGCTATTGTTGCTCTCCATGCTCGAAGATTTCTGACCCGCAATGGCGAACTTGTAATCCTGCGACTTGAATATCGGCCTGTTATCGTTCTCATCCAACACTGTGATTTGTATCTTGGACACGGTCTTATCCAGGCCATCCACATCGGATGCCTCTACAGATAGATCGTAGTGAGCACGCTGCTCACGATCCAAGGGACGATTTGTGACCAGCCAAACACCCGAGTCGTCATCGCCCTCGATGACCAGAGACTTGGCATTCAACTGGACGTTTTGATTGGAACGACGCTCTTGCAACGCAAACGCATCATCCACATTGCCATCGATGATTGTATAACGCACCTTCTTTGGCTCAGCGAGCTCCTCATCCAAAATGGAGCCACTGAAGGCCTGCATTAGGGGTACTCCCCGGACTCGGGTGCCCGCTGGATGATTCTCACGCACCTCGCCGCTGGCATCCAAGAGGGAACCGGAAAAGCGCAGCATGTCATTGCGATGCATCACAAATAGTTGCAGGCTATGGGTATTTGTGGCATTCGGTGTCTGCTCGACAACCACCAGTTGAACGGGTCGATTGACCAGCGGTGAAATGTCAGCGGTGGTCATTACCACACCATCATCGAGGACTGTGAAGTACTTGGAGTAATCACTGTCCAGCATGTGATAGGCAGCTCCTTCTGCTCCGCCTCCTGCTTCTCGTGATCCTGCAACATGATGTGCCGTGCCATTGCCCAAATGCAACGGACGCGTTTTAAATTTCTTGATGCTAAATCCTGGATACGTATCGTGGGGCAACACTAGCGACATTTCACTGTGCTCTCCATTAGGTTGCTGTTGTTGCACTGTGCTCTCCACATCTCCTGGACTTCCGGCCAACATTCTGGCAGCATTCTCGGCACTGAGTCCAGCATAGCTGGGAGTTGCCGCCGTTGCCAGCAGACTATTGCTGAGGTGCAACATCAGCAGCAGCAGCAACATGTGACTTCTGTGCGACATTGACGATAATAGTATGTTGCAACTATGTTGCCTCTCAGGTTGGACTCCGCCTCCTCCTCGTTTTCGCGCTGTGGGCGCCAACGGGCAACGTCGTGCCACCATTTTTCCGTGGGGCACGCGTTGAACGCTCTTCTTCTTGCTTGCTGTTGCTGCGTCCTCTCTTGATTTTACTTATGTATTTATTCAATTAAATTTAGTGGTTTGTTGTTATTTTAATTATGGACTTTACACGCAAGACTTAAAGAATACATGGAGTTTTCTTTTTGATTTGCTTGTTTTATGTAAAATGTTTAGTTTCTTAACTGTTTCAATTCATTATTGTTGTTATTGTTGTTCTGGCTTCGGTAGTCTGAAAAGAAAAACAGGCAGAGACAATGTCAAAATTGTGTTGAGCATAATAATAATAATAATAGTTTTATTGTTATGGAATTAAAATGTAGCGCACAATCAAAATAATTTTAATTTTAACTTGAAATTATATTTTTACTCTCAGTTATCAATTATATACCAAAAAATATTAATAATTGAAAGAAATAATATTCATTTAACTTAAAGTTTTGATTACAGAAACAATCAGAAGAGACAATCAAATTTTGTTTCTATTTTATAAATCAAATTCTCAGCCACAACATTTGTTTGCTTGTTTTGTTTGAACTCTGAATGGCATTAAAATTCTCTCGAGAGGGAAAATAACGAACATTTCCAACGACATCAAAAGAAAACTGTCAACTTTTCAGATTTTTAATTGGTTGTCAGTGCACAAAGTGCACGTAGGAAACAGAAAATGTTGCACAAAGCTAAAAACTTTTTAATGACATTAGCAGAAAATTTTAAATATTCAAGATATTTAGCACACGAATAGAAAGACAGAGAAAGGGAGAGAATGGGCGACAGAGAGAGAGGGATAGAGTTGTTCTATGACAAATTGTCGCCGTCAAGGATTTTGTTTTGGTCCTTTGATGCTGCTGACATGCTCTACATACAGCCTCGACTCGACTCGTGGCTTTTCGAGTTTAGGTTGATGTACATTATATTCTCTTTGCATTTTTTAGGTTTGTTATAATTTCCACCCCGTGCAACATGTCGAAATGTGTGCCACACATGGCCGCCCTTGAAAATTTTACCCTGAACATTATTTTAATTACCCAATGTACTACTTATATGCACGCCAAGTCGCCGTCCACCGGGATGGGATCAGAGACCCGGCACGCACCCTGTCATTTCGAGCCCTAACAAAGGTTCTAGCCGAGGGCAGGACGGGGCAGGGCAGGGAAGGGCTGCGACACACATGGAATTTACAACAGCTGCGCAGGCGCCGCTGCAAACGTCAAAGGAAGGAAGGAAATAATTCCCAATTTTTGATATTAGCCGTTTCACGTTTCCAATTTTATGACTTGCCAATGTGTTGACAATAGTTTTATTTGCTTTTTACGCGTAATTATTGGGAGGATTTCAGGTTCAGCAAATGCACTTTGCAAAGCAAAAGAAAAAGACGGGGAGATCAGAGAGAAAGAGAGAGAGAGAGAGAGAGAGGTACAGCTGAGTGAGCATGTTTGTCATTAATCTAACGATCTTCTAACAAGGCATGTTAATTACTGACTTTGTCGGGAACTGAAACTGACAAATTGCCAGGCTGATTGTACAAGTTGTTGCTAATGAAAGTAAGTTTCGAGTTGTCATATCAGAATGGAGAAAGATGGAAATTAACTGAAGAATTATAGGGGAAACGGGGAAGAGCCTTCTGATTAATCAAAAAGTATGTAATGAAACTGAGCATAAAAATCAATAGCTAGAATTATAAAATACTTCCGATGATATAAATTATTAAACGATTGAAATTCGTTAAATATATTTGTGCAAATTAAATTTCACTTTATTCATTCTGTTGAACTAAAAGTTTGCTTCAAGTTTCCTGACATATTTTGCCAAAGGTCCGTCACTTGACCTTTCTCATCAATTCCTTTCTCAACAAACTTTCAGGCACAAAATTCAATTTAATTAATTACTTTGGCCCAAGAGTCAGAAACAGACCTAACAATAAAAGCGGATAAGCTGGCAGTCAAAGTAACTTCAATCTCTTTTCAATCATGCAAATATCAATAAACGAGCTAACTATCTTTAACTTAATTATGTGTAGTTCGTGCTGTAAATATTGAATATAAAAAGCATTTAAACTAAAGCTCATAAATTTCATATGAATTTATACGTGGCAATCAAAATTTTGGTCAAAGAAAATACGAATTCAAAATTGAGTTATGTGCATTTTAGCCAAATAATGAAAGCCTCGAATGAATCGAAAAGTGGAAAAAACAATTTTATTTGTTTGCCTGTTTGTTTGTGCGGGTGAAGAGCTAGAAATACTTGTAAATGCCATGAATTTTAATTTCGTGCCATTGGGTACAACACAACAGCAACAACAAAGAAAATCAATAAAAAAAATACCACAATATTGCCCATCTATTGACTATAAAAAGAAAAAGACAATTAAAACTTCATTAGGCAAGTTTTCAAATACCCTGTAAGTTGGTAAAAAGCGTGTAATGAATTTGTTAAATTTGTAAACACTTCAATTTCTTTGATCCCCATAAATGCCAAATTAATTTAAAATATAATTATTATTCCCATTTGGGTATATTTATTATTATCGAAATATAATTTAGTTATGAATGATATAAATAGTATTTTTTTCATAAAAGGCTTTTGATAAACAATAAATAAATCTAAGTGCATATTTACGTTTACAGAGTATCTAATATTCATCTACTCTTACAGAGATTATCTATAGTTGGTTTTTCATTCTTTTTGTTGACATTGAGCACATGCAGTTAATAACCGAAATATTTAAGCACTTTTCGGCCGAGCTTTTCAAATATTTATGACAATCACAATAGAGCTGCCAGGCACGCGTTAATTTAACACAGCGCAGCCCTTTGTGAATACACAAAAAATAAATATAAATAAAAAAAAACCAGGCCTGTTTTTGTGTTTTTCCGTTGTGCTACTGAAACTTGTTAAAATGTTGGCTACATTTAAAACTCTAATAAACAATGCTGAGGCAACGCCTTGAGCTCTTGTCGAAGATTATTGACAGAATGAAATACAGACAGACGACTTGCCTCTTCAGCCAAATTTAACTCGAAGCCCAAATCCAAATTCACACAGCAGGTGGTCTCTGGTGTCGATTTTTAATCGATTTTAAATTGCTCCGAGTGTAGAGAGTGGAGGAGTGGTCGCCAAACTGTGCCCCAAGCTGGCCGATGTTGCCATCGTGGGCGTGGCAAAATATCACAAAATGTGCCCTAATTATTGTGCAGGGAAATAAAACAAACTGGAAAAAACTCTTTGAAAATTTGATTATTAAAACAAAAAACGAAGCAAAATTGCAAGAAAATCAATTCAGTCTTGATAAAATGAAACTATTTTTAAGCTAACCTTTAGAAATCGCACATAATTATTTGTAACTACATAATAACGTAACGACATAATATAGATTTTATTTTATATTTTTAGTCAATCAATCAGTCTAAGAGTCAGTATCATAGAAACATTCTTCACATCATAAATATATCTTTAATATTATAAAAAACAAATTGCAGAGCATTAAAAATGCGCTGCGTAAATTTTATTTTTATAAATTTTCTTTAGTCTGTCATCTGGCGAACATTTCTCATCAATCATTTAAATGGATGCATAAATACATATTAAAACATATAAAATTCCAGATATTCAAATAATTTATTCATGTATGCCAAATTGTAGCGCATATATAAGAGCGCTCGGCATTTTTCTTTAACTCTTTTAAAGTGGTCTTAAAGTTGATTTTGTATTCGATTTATTTTCGCTTTTAATTAAGTGCTACTAAACAATTTGCGTATTGCGTTGCCAAGTCACAAAAAAACAATCGGCTTTGTTTTGATTAATTGAAAATGCTGCAAATTTGAAATGAATTTTTACACGAATCTTTAGACGCCGCGGCAAAATGCCAGCCAATCAAATTAGTTAAGACAATGAAATAATTTAGTTTTGCGGAAAAACTTAAGCTCAACACTGAGACAAAACGACAGAAAGAGACCCAAACAAATGGTAAATGATTTATAATCTGAGATCTGTGTCTCTCGGCTTGTTTTGGCCAAGCAATGGGTTTATTAGCGGCAAAACATCAGGTTATGCAAATCACATCACTTGATATTTTTTTGTGGTAGCTAAACCAGTAGACTACTGATTAGTAGATCGTAGAGATACCATTTCCAAGAGAATACTCACTTTCAAGAGTCTGTACCGTTTTATGGCAGACATTTTCATAGCTAATTGCAATTAAGATGTGATTCGCTGATAAAAGGTGAGAAATAAACATATGTTGACAAAAGAAAATGTCGTTAAATGTCGAAAGCCCTCAAAGGCGTCGAAAGTGAATGGCGACAGCGCGCTCTTGAGTGGGCGTTGGCAATGAAATCAAAAACAGCTCGTAAATAATATAGGAATGCAATAAAGTTAGCAATGTGATGAATTTCTTTACCGTCAAATAGCTACTGGAAATTGAACAGAGGAAAGCAATAAAAAATAGATTGCTAGACCAATCAAAATCTATGCGATTGTGTTCAATTGTTATAAGTTATTTAATAAATAAGGGAGGGCGTTATAATAAAAGGTATCAAAGTTCTAAAAATCGCATAGCTCTAAATATTCGCATTTTTCAATTCCAGTGAATTTTTCTGAAAAAGCAAAAACTATTCTTATTTTTTCCTTTTTTTTTTTTTAAATGACGGGAAATAAATATTTTTGCGTTTTCATTCCGAAGAACTTAAAACCACATGTTTGACTACAATTGACGGGGGAATCTAACCCAGTTTTTTATTTTTTTCCATATAAAAAAATTTTAAAATAATTAATTATCTGCGTTTCCAGTGAATTCGTTCTAAAAAAAAACTTACAGTTTCATAAATTTTTCCAATTTAAATTTTCCCATAAATTTCTCTCCCCTATATTCAAAACAGCTAATAATATCTTCAAAACTTTTTTGTTTTTGTTAGACACCCCAAAGTTAAAACATTTAATGAAAAAATGTTTATTAAGTTATACAAAAATTCTTGCTTTTCTCTGTATTTTTTTCAGGGGAACTGCGGGCAACCCCTACGAAAATATTATGTAAATTGAAACTAAGCATTTAGCAGGCAATTTAAGGAATACAATAGAACACATTGTGTCTGTTCTGTATTGCATGAAATATTCAAGCACACTTTATCAAAGGCGACAACGCGCTCGCGAGGTCCTGTCAAATGGAGATTCCTTTTTTATATGCAGCGCGTGGCACTCGCAATCAGACAACGACAACAACAATAAAATCCCCTACAGGGAAACACACGCGCAAATCTCCATACAAATCCCAAACTCACACACACACACTCGCAGACACACACACATAGATATTCAGGTAGTCAACCACAATGGGCATTTCCGAGTAAATAGAACCCAGAGCCGGACCGAAAAAGGGGGAAATTGAGGCTCAGGGTTTAGGGTTTGTTTTTGTAACGGCGCCTATTTCTGAATCGAAGGGTTCGCCTAATGCTTCCGGCAGGGAAATGAAACAGCAGCCCAACGGCAAACGAAGTGCTTCATCAAATATGAATTGGGGAAAGAGGAAGAGCAACTGGAAACAGGAATACCAAACAAAATTTCAAGTTGCCCCATTGTGGTTTTACTTTTTGAAAATGTCAAGCGTCGTCCACATTTTGGTTGACACTGAGAAATTGAGCAGACAATGATTAATTGAGCTGTTGTTTGGCTATTTAAATTCGAGTGAGATTCATGTATGGTCACACTCCTTCTTTTTTTTGTAAACTTGAAAGATTTCCCAGAAAACTCATTAATGCAGAGCTTATTTATTGGTTAAAAGGACTGTCAACACTTGGTAGAGCAGAGAGGAGACCGCTTAAACAAATACGCCCGAGGCGAGAAGAGGCTGACATCTCGGAACTGACTTTTAAATGCAAATATTGGTTGAATTACGCCTCGGGGCGATTGTCTACCCGACAATCGTGGTCCCACTTCCCATAAATAAAGTCATTACGCACTTTTTGTGCCCGTGCCAAAGGGAATTGCCTCGCACAATGCAGCCGGCTAATATTTGCATATCATGTGAAGACCCAGATCAAGGAGAGAAAAACAAAAAACCAGAAAGGGTAAACACAGTAGCCAGAGCCGACACCAGAGCGAAGAACCCAGACCCCAGACATGGATGGCATCGAGTGTTGTTGTCGCGGCACGCACAGGTAACGCGATACCTTCGACTTTGACTTCGTCTTTGAGACTCCGAGTCTCGTTTGCGGACTCCTCATTGTGTTCTCGTCTGGGCAGCTACAAATTACGTGTTAACATGGGCACTTGGTGACACGCCTACTGCACATGTTGGCAGACTGGTTGCAGCTACCAAAGCAGTTGCCGCTAATTGGAAATTCAGCGATAATGATAACTGAGCTGTCTGAGCTCAAAGCACCTTAAGATTGCCCATTGGAGAGCCTCCAGTTGAGCAAGTTGTTTGCCTAAAAAGGCACCTAAGTGATTTACACTTTGCAAAGCTCATAAATTTACGAATTACATACAAAATTAATCCTATTGATAAGTTACCTAAAACTACAATTTAATATGCTATAAAGAATTCTGTAATTTTGATAATTCCTTTGTTTCCGTTTATACAAAAAAGATTATTTTAGTCCTATTTAAAAACTATGAACTTTGTCGATATCATAAAATTTTTCCCTCAGACTATAAGAGGACAAAAAATAAAATTGGGAAAATAATTTAAAAGCTGTTTAGCATTTAAGCCTTATACAGTCAATCGATCCTAAAGCACTTTACTGATTTTATATTTCAGCTTCCAATCTATTGGTTTAATTGTGAAATGTCTTTATTAATTGGTAAAATTTGCCAATTTTAATAGAAGCATTGTTTAACTATCACAAAACTATTGGCATATTCAGAGAAAGCAAAATTGTTTGATGAGATTGCACAAGCAACAATGTAAATATGGAAACAATTTCCATTATAAGCTCATTAACTGGGCGCCCTACCCCAAGGCACAACACGACTGTGTGTGTTTGGGTGTGTGTGTGTGTGTGCGTGTGCTGTAATCACAATTCTGTTGAACTAAACAAACCTTTTGGCTGTATACTCGTATCTGAAATAAGCCATTAAATTGAAATGTAAGAGCAGCAGCTGAGACTTCAGACATCGTTTAGCTTGTGCCGCCTTTTAACTGCCTTCCAGGAAAATGTTTTTCTGAAAATTAACTTTTTTTCTTTTTTTTTTAATAGTAGTGACGCCTGCAAGGTGTTGACTAAAGGTAATAACACCTTAATTAAATTTGCAGACAGACAAATTTTTGCGTGTGCTGTTGGCCCAGATGAGAGGAGCTAACTTGGCCAATTGTTGATTACAATGCATTGTGGCGATTAAGTAATTTTTTTTTGTTCGTTTGTGTTGCGTTTAGCATGCGATGTTCTTTTTAAGAATCGCGTTGTCGTGACGATTTGAAAGGTTTCGGAAGAAGCTACACAAATTACAAAACAAAAAAAATGCTTTTCAATTTCCTTTTATTTTTTTTGTTTTTTCTGCTGTTGAATGAGGCATGAAATGTGCCAAAAGTAGAAGAGAAAAGAATATACTGAGGGTTATCCGTAGAGCGGCAACAAATTGCAAGAACAAGAGCTGGCAATATGCCCAAACAATAACAACAATAGTTGATGACTGCAACTGTTGCCAAACTGTCTGCGCCGCCCTTTAACGTTGCGCGTTGCACGTTCCCACTGCTTGTTGCCACCTTCCGCCTTTCGGGCCGCCGCACTTCCGGCGTGGCGTTGACGTCGCCTCGGCAAAAAGTGCAATGCACTAAAATTGAATTTAAACAAAAAGAAAATATACAAAAGTAGAACGCAATATGTTCTCTCTCTCTGTGTCTCTCTCTCTTTCTCATTCTCTCGAAAGGCATTGTGAGACTTGCCGCGAATCAATACAAAATGCATTCTATAGTTTGTGCTGCTGCAAGGGGAGGGTGACTCACGACACAAGTAAAAAGGCCATTCAACTTGCAACATACACACACACACACAATCACACACTCACGTGTGTGGCATGTGTAACTAGCATCAAGGTTAAATATTTGCATTTCTGTGCCCTGTTTGTGCACATTTAATAGCATTTTGTTTGCTTTCCATTCAGCAGCTTGTTTATTTGAATTTCTCTCTCTCTCTCTCCCTTTCTCTCTCTTTCCCATTCACGCCTTACACTTTCATTTGCAACAAACTACGTTTTGTTGCCCCAAAAAGCTCTTCAACTACCCCTCTCCCAATCTCCCCCACTGCCAGTCCTACTAATTTAATTGAAAATCGCATCCAACGGCAATTGCGACGAAAAATTAATTGGTATGCATTGCAGCTATAAAAACACACGAATGTGAGTAAAGAAAAATACACCAATGGGAATTAAAGTGGCTAAATAAATAAAGGAAATAAATAAGGGAAATGTATACAGTTCAAGCAAAACGTTAGTAATCCCATACAATTAAAATGGGCTGAAAAACGAAATGGAAAATTGGTTGCTAAAGATTCAATTGTTTTAAATATTAAATTGGGTATTTTGATACTTCTATTAAATTGAAAAATAAATGAAAGTATTTTGATCTCAGGAAGACTTCTCTTTCTTATTTAGATCAAGCTTGTAATTTATTATTATATTATTGTTTTTCTTTCTCATACTTTGAAGTACGTAATCACTATTTTGTCATTTACCTATTCTACAAATATCTCCACGATCGAACAATAAACACAGAAATAATTCAATAAACAATTTTCCATTGTGTAGCATTTATATATGATCGGGGGAACCCCGCACTGGCGCCATCTAGCGCTTGTCGCTTGCAAAACCTTCTTGCATGTTTTATAAACATTTCATAATTCATACACAAATTTAGCCTAACATTTTTCGTCTGTCCTGTGCTACATCATTGATTATCCTCCCTCTACCAACACCTTCTCCCATATGCTATATTATGTGTTTTCATCTCCCTTTTTCTCTCCTATAGAGTTTTTATTCCATGCCCACGTATTTATGCGCAGTCACGCTGTTGCTGTCATTTCTGCTTCATCTTTTTCTTCTTCTGAATTCTATTTTGGCTTTGTTGTTGCTCGGAATGAATTTTACATTTTTATAGCGCCTGAGTTTAGTTCTTTTTTTAATACATATGTCGGCTACGAGGGTTGTCTCAGTCCGTGTGTTGTATCCACTCATAACTTTTTTTCTGCTCAGATTTGTCACAAGTATTGCCGCACTCAGGTTGCTATTTGTCGTCGCCAGCCCCTGCTCTCCTCTTGCCACCCCTCACTTGGCAGTTTCCATTCAGCTTCATTCTCAGCCACCCTTCCACCGAGTACAATAAAAAGGATGTGACGCGCGAGCGCACATAAATATTGCATGTGAATTGTGTGTGTCCTGCCAAAAGGATGCTGAGCAACAGACACACACACACACACATATGTATATATTCAATACATTCATATATATGTGTGTGTATTTACAGGCGGGATATCCTCTAATACAACCGCAGAGCCGGCAAAGAGGGCAATCACCCGGCACAGAGCCTTTTGCTTTATCTTTTCCATTGCCTTTGCCTTTTCCTTTGCCTAACTTTGATTTTCGCTTGGGGTTGCAATTTCCATCGATTTTCATTTTGTACTTGTTGTTGCCTTTGCTGCAGTGCTTCAAGTTGCAATTCAATTCTCATTCATTCTTTCTATCTGTTTTTTTTTTTTTGCCGCAGAGTTAATATCTCTCTCTTTGTCTTTCCCTTTGCCACTTGCAACTTGTATAAACTTAAGCAACCCGCAGCTTCAGTTGCCACAGCTGGTGTCGCCTCCATTAGCAATTTGTTGCAAGTGCCACTCGGCGCAAAAATAAACTAAGAACTGGCGGCACAATATGCAGATTAGCAGCTAATGCCCCGCTGCCTGCCACTTCAACGCTGCCATGCCCCTCACTTAAGCTTGATTGATTGTCGAGTGGCAGACGGACGGACAAACAGGCTTTGCGTCAGGCAAAAGTCCGAGTCTGAGTATCTTCACTTTTTTGACCAAGGCGAATTGCAATATGATTATATTGTGAAATTGATTTTATTTTAAGACTTAAATAAATCAATGTCATTATTATCATTCTACCAAATTAAAGCTGCGCTGCTAAAATTTAAATCTGAGATCCGAAATATATTATACAAGACATTGAACAATTTTTGAGCCGATTTATTGCAGCAAATATTTAACAAGATAGTTTCCATTACAGAAACTATCTTTGTTATGCTTTGATAATTTGAAGAGTATAAGCCATTCGGATTTATAAACTCCTTCTCTCGCTGTCCAAAATAAATTTGATGCCTTTTGTTTGAAAATTGTAAAATCTTCTTCGTTTGCAGCGAGCACAAATTGTGTGCGGTTCTTGCATTTAATTGCTGTTGCCAGCTAATAAATTTTAATTGTCGTCAATTAGCAACGGAATGCAACAGAAAATGTACCACAAAAGCAAAAAAAAAAAAGAAAAGGAGAGCAATGCAAATTGGGGCTTTGAATCATTGTGAAGCCTTCGAGTGCACCCAAAAGCGGAAGTTGCATATGCAAAATGCGAAATTATATGAAATTCCATTAGAAATATCACATGTTAATGTCCAAAAATGATGCTGAAAACTCAATTAAAATGGCAAGAGGCAGACATAAACAGAATATTGCATTCCTTGAATGTGAAATGCCAGCAAGAATCCCACACCAAAGACATATACAGACAACATATACTCAAACATTCCCAAGATGCCGATCTTGCGAGTTGCCCATCTGAAGTCGAACTGAGAACATGTGTGAACCGCATGTGTGGACAGCGCAGCGGTCGAGACGAATGCATTAAGTTGAAATTTCATTCATAAAGATTTAATTTTATTATTTCGCCAGCTCAAAGCAACCACAAGCCGGACAAGGCAGGCCGAAACCAAAAATGAAACGCACATGGACCTGGCTGAAAATAAAGATTTATTGCCATTAAATATGGAAAGTCCACGCCCATGGAATGTCCAAGAGGCATACCGAAACTGAACCTCATAAAATTACAATTTCAGAAATATGCACAGCATGCAAATAATTTGAAACCCGAAAGAAAACTCTTTCAGAATATCACTTAAAGTATCATATTCTTTAAGACGGCATGGGAAAAAATTAAAAGCCTATTTAAATAAAATATCTGAAGGTATTGTTTTATAATGCAAAACAACTGGCGAAAAATGTATTTATAAGCTAAGTTATTTCTCTTTAGATATACATTTTTCACACCCATTAATTCATTGAATATTGTTAACTTTATAAATGTTTTTTTTTTTTTCGCAAATCGATCACAGTTGCAAATGTCTTAACTAAATTCCAGAGACGTTAAATTCTACTATATTTTTATTTATTTGATTGTATTTTAATTTTTAAAAATATGACAAAGGCCAACACAGTCTTCAGTATTGCAATTTTAAGTTTGCTCAATATTATAATCATTATCAATATAGCTATCATTTATTAGAACTTTCACCTCTCTGACCCAATATGAATTATTTTTTTCCAACGAAAGTTGGAAAGTTAAGAACTGTAATTTAATAAAAGAATGTATTTAATAATTTTGCAGACTCGAATTACATAAATCCATGTAAATTTGTAATGTGCATTTCTCAGGCCAAAGAAATTATATTTGTATTTTGAAATGTAAACAATAAGAGAATTAAATTATGCTTCATCAATTCCAGCACAACGAATGCTCAAAACGTGCGTAGAAAAAAGAAGAACAAGAATAAGCCTTGGAACAGATCAACATGGGTTAAGGTTCAAACAAATTGCATTTGCTTGGGTTCTCTTTAGCTTCAGGGGACTTGACTTGTCGCTTAAGCGGAAAATTGCCCTAAAAAAATATAAATAACTGAATTTGTTATAGACAATTTGGCGCAGAAAGGAGAAAAAATTAACTGCTTATTGCGGCGTGAATGATAATTATAATTGCATAAAAAACTGAGACTGTTTTCAGAAGGAAGTTGGCAATCTCCCTACGCGTATTTTGCATACACATTGCAATGGATTTTTTTTATCGTTTTATTTCTGTTTTTATTTTGCTTTCAATTCGACCGCAAAGCAGGCCCCAAGCCCAATCAATAGTTATGACCCAATATTTCACGTGTTTTTCAGTTCTCGCAACGCGCCGTGCCGCGTCGATCAATGAATTTTTTTGTTGTGCCCATGCAACGGCGAGTCGCGACCGCAATAAGTCAAATACGAGGCCAACGAGCTTTATTATGTGAGCTCCAAGCCGCAGAAGAGCCCTCTTCATAAGCAACAACAATAAGACAAACGACAAACCGAACGACCGACAACTTGGCGTCATGGTGCAGGCCAAAGCAATGCTGCAGATAAGTCAATTATATTGACTTGGCCAAGAACACCAACAAAACGAAGAGAGGGAAGATTCAAAGCTTTGAGGTGGCAAGCAGTTTGGGTTTCTTATTTTGTTGTTGTTGTCTTTTTGTTGCTGATCAGAAGTTCCCACCGTTGAAAGTCGGCGGCGTTTTGGTCCAAGGCGATAACATCAGCCCAGCTGCCAATGGCTGTCAATGGACCAAATCGGGGCACAGTGGGGCAAATATAATAAATAATTTGTTGAAATACAGATGAACTGCCATAACTCGAATTTCTGTAGCTCGAATTTTTATCGAGCTAGATGAGTGGCAGTAAAATTAATAAACATAAGAAAAATTACTTTATAAGTCGAAAATCTCCATAACTCGAACCTTTTCTTTGGATAATGGTGATTCGAGTTAGGGAAGTTCGACTGTATTTTTAAAGCATGCATTTTATATTTACTGGATTTTGTTTTGAGAAATTTAAAGACTGCTCCGACAACAGTTAAATTTTACTTAAAAAGTTTCGCAAAACCTCGTTCCACTGTGCAGAGTGCCACACTTTGCTCATGCTGCTCTTTCTGCGTCCCAGACAAGGCTTTATTATTTTCTGACTGGCTCGTAGATTTATGTATATATTATTTGGTTTTTCTTTTTTTATTCTTCCTTTTTTCATAAAGCGTCTTCGAAGCGCTTTGAAGCTTTGTCTTTTTGCTTTTCTTTGTGTATTCCTCTTTTTTTGGCTCAAAGTGTAGACGCAATTTACTGATTACATTATTGCTGGCAAATTGCTACATTACAGTTGTTGTTGTTATCGTTGCCATATTATTGCCTGTCAAATTATAGTTATTAGTTTTTCATGTTTTTCAATCAACAAAATTTTTAGAAATTTTTTCAACGAACAATTTACACATCGATTTTTGTTCTCATATTGCTCAAAATAACAATAATTTAGTGCAATTTATTAAAGCGCAAATTGGAAACATTTATGCGAGTCTTATTTAATTTTGTAATAATTACAAATTATTCAAATAATTATAGTTATTTATGCCCATAGTTTAGCCATTTGTCTAGCGCTTTCCCCTTACTCTCCAGAATATGAGCAAAAGCAAACAACAGAAAACCGGCAAGAAAGACTAAGCAAAAGCAAAGTGGCAAGAACAAGTGCAGCACATGGTAGCTGAAATTGAGAGAGAGAGACAGAGAGAGAGAGAGAAACAGAGACGGAAGAGCGAGTGTAGCAGGTCAGAGAGCGCAGCGCATAATATCTGCAAAGTTGTCTCTCAGCAGCGCCAACTGCGCAAAAAACACCCCAACCAAAGCTCAGAAAAGCAACCGCACATACAATATATACAAATACACTCTCTCACATACACACACACACACACAAAGAGTGTAGTAGTTGTAGAAATTTTGCAGACAGTGCTGCCAATTCCTGTGCATAGTACGAATACTACGAAGGAGTATTTCAATTGCTGATAAGCGGCAGTCGCTTTGGATAAGGGGAGGGGAGTTGGGGCAAAGCGGCCGCACATAATTGTAGTGCCAGACGTTGAGGGGGGGGAACACATCGATCGATTTTCCATGCAGCAGCAGCAACGGGAGCGGGAGCACAAAATAGAAACTGCTGCATACGCACAGGAGCAGCTCAGAGCTGATTCTTGGGGCTGCCAGAGCGCCGTTGTATGCTCTCCCCACACACACACACACACACAAGTCAATATGTGTCTATGTATGCGACGTGTATGTATATGTCTAAGGTGTGTTAACCTCAAATACGAGCACACACACACACACTCACTCGGAGTAAAATCAGATAAATAGCAATTAGTTCTTAGCATTTTATGCACGGTTTCTACAGGACCGCTTTTAATTATTTAAAATCAATAATAATTAATTAAAATCGCTTCATTTATGCTTGCAGCTTAACACTGACATTTTTAGATAATTTTCACAACATTTTTGCGGCGACGCTTTACTTTCAACTTTTACCACTCTCCGATTGCTTAAAGTCGTAAATATTTGTGTATCTTTGTCAAACTTTTAATTTTAAATTGTTTATTAATCTAATTAACTTATTGTTTGATTTCATTTGCTTACTTTGTTTTGAATCCTGTGCGGAAATTCAAACAACAGCTACTAATCCAAATTATTGATTTTCATGGAGTGCGTGTCGCTTTTTCTTGCCTTTTTCTCTTTGGCCTGCAGAACTTCGAAGCGAGTTTTTCTTTGACTTTTTCGCTTTCGACTTGGTTTGTTTAGTTTTCACAATTTTCACGACACTTTTCTTCTTCTTCTTCCTCTGCTTTTCTCTATGTATAATGATTTTGTTGTATTATTTTTTTTGTTGATAACTTGATTTTGCCAGCGGCGTTTATTGATGGCGGGGGAAAACAATTTATGAGCATTCGATAAACATTATTATTTTGACATTTTGTTTAATAATTTTTCACCGTGCCCATTTTGCAAAGACACAAACACACGAGACGTACACACACATGCATTTAGCACGCGACGCGAAATACACGCACGCACACACATACACACACACTGTATACAATGTAAGGGGGCGACGATTGCGGAGTGTGTCTATATGTTTTATCCTTTGCATTCAGTCGGTGCGCGCGTTTGCCATCTGAGAAGTCAACACTCCACACGAGATTCAACACTATCCGGCACCGTTGTCCTGCCACGAGCAACTCAATCGACACAATGAGCGTGCAGCAGTCTGGAAAAGTCCTCAGAGCCGATGAAAAATTGAAAAACCTACTCTTTGCCTAGGCAAAACAAAAAAAATATTAAATTTCCCACCACCAAAAGCGTGCAGCGAGAGAGCAGAGAGTCTCTCTCCGTCTCAGAGAGATGACAGAGTTGCAATTGGAATATGTTGCTTCAAGAGAGAAAGAGAGTCGGACAGACAGAGAGAATCAGAGAGGGAGAGAGAGTTTCATCATCTGTTTGTGAGACTTTGAACATCCTTAGAAGCGCACATCCTGCTGTTATTCACAGTTGGGTCTCATGCCAACCACAGATGAAACTTCCTGACTTCCTACATTTCGTTCACTTCTAGTTCCTAATAGCTCCGGCCTATACATTTAACTGCTTCTTCATCTTAGCCAAGTTGTTGTGTTGTCTAACTATTGTATCAGTATTTGTGCAATATCCTGCATTTTCATGAGTTTCCGCCAGAATCAGTTTGTCCGCTTTTTTGTTATTATATCTTTAGTTGTTTCTTTTCAAATTTTTTGGGCAGCTGCTTTTGAAAACTTTTTAAGTCTGTTAGCCAAGTTTTGACCTGAGCTTATTAATACCGCTGATTAGAATAGTCTAAGCAACGATTTGTCAGTCAATTAAGTTAATCGTGATTTAAATTGCTGGTATATCCATTGATTGAATCAAATATGCAGATGCAGAGTAAAATATATTAATTAATTTTTAGAATCATAATTATAAATGTAAAATACTAATTTACTTAATTGGCTTTAATTCTTTATTTTTAATTACATCTGACTCAGGGCAATAAAGAAATAGAAATAAATAAAAATAATAGTAATTGAATTAAAGTCATCAAAAAAGCAAATTATTTGTAATTATCAAAAGTTTCAAACAGTTTACGAGTAATTATAAATTTAATAAACTGACTTTCTTTAATAACCAATGTATTACTCAAACTTTCAATTGGTCTAGATCGTATTTATATTTCTACAGTTCCGAGAAGGTTTTAAGCGGTGTTCACCCACATGTTAACCACACCCTGCTTAGCGGCTGGAAGATGGGGCGGGGGAGAGGGGCAACGTCACGCAAAAGCGCAGTTCAAGTCAAGCTCATAAATTGTGATTTGCATGAATGCAAAAACATAAAATGAAATTTGCATTTGACTGCACAGAGGGGAACGGAGCAAAGCTAAAAAAAATTATAATTCGCCACAATATTATACACATTTACAGTTATGTGCAGTTATTTAAGGTTGCCACATACACACACACACACACACACCAATACACACTGAAATATACAGGTCCCGGCAGCGACAGTTATGCACACAATAAACGTTCACATAAAGTCGGTAAATTTAGCATGAAATCAACGCGATGGCAAAAGGACGCGTCAGGAAGTTGGCAACGCTAAATGGCAAAGGGTGGCGAGGGGGAAAGGAACCTAAAGGGACACGCAAAATGAGCGCCATATGATGAAGTAAACACACACCCACACACACACACACACTTGCACGCTTACAAAGTTAACCCAAGAAAGGACAACAAAAAAAGTAGGCGAAAAAAGTGCAGGCAGCGAAATGGGAACACGCCAAGTGGGAAATGCACACACACACACAAACACCCGCAGATGTTCTGGAGTCTGCGTTGTTTACAGGCACTACAAATACACACACACACACACTTGAGAGTTAGTTGTACCGTTACCGTCGCACAAATTCCAATCAGACGAAAAAATGACGCGCACCGCACGCGACGCCAGCAAACGGAATTCTGAGTAGAACTTTGTGTTTGCGGCTCGCAAGGAGCGAACGTGGAACGTTTTGGCAAATGGAACATGCAACAGTACACACACACATACACGTATACGCTCTGCAGACAGAAGAGGCTTGGTAGCATGAATAAACTCCACGAAGGTCTGTAATTAAGCGCCAGCTATGCGTAAGTTTTTGGCAATTGGTACTACAATAAAAAGGGGTATCCTATTGGAGAAAAAAGGGGAGAGGGTGGAGAGGAGCCTCGACGTTGGTTTGTTTTAGACTACTACACTTTCGGGTTAAGGCTGTTTTAATTTGAAATTTAAAAGAAACGTAATTAATTAACCCAAAGCGTTGGAATTAAAATGTGTTGCAACAGCAACGAGCAAATGTGGCAAGCTTAATGCGCAACGGCGTGGGGAGAGGGGAAGACGGGGCATAATGACAGCTGAGCTGGCTAAAAGTTCGTGGCAAGCGACAGGTAGACACAAATTGAATGTGTAATTCACAAACTTTTGTAAAATGTGGCTGCAATTAGCCCAAATGTTGCAAAAAGTGAAACGAAAAGCGCAAATTAATCAAATATTTAGAATTAAATCTGCAAAATGTTTCATTTTCCACTTTACATTTGATCTAGGCAAAGTGAGTGCTAGAATGTGAGATATGAATATTAGAATAGGTTTGACATAAATTAGTGATTAGCATAAAATACAGAAATAAATAGAGAGTCAGACTTTTACTTTAACTTTGAAGTTTATTATGGGCCCTGTGGTATATTTATTAGTATAAATAAATTTTAATATCTTTTGAATAAAAAAGTATTAATCAATATACTTATATTACTGGTTTAAAACTAAAAAAAATACAGAGAATAAATTAATTCATATAAAAACTTTCTCATTTATTTTTTTTTTTTACTACCCCAAAAATAATCTTTGAATTGCCGATCCCACGCCTATTGCTTTCAATGACTTCTCGTAGGTAACATAAGGTGTCAATATGTGCACATAAATTAGTGACAATTCTTTGATATGTCCTGCAGAGTGACTATCCCTATCAACAGGGGCAGGGCAGGGGCCAGGGAGACGATCCTGTAACAAATTCGATGACTAATGAACTGCCGACAAATGAAACTGTCACAATAAAGCGACAAATGAAGCGCATTAAATGAAAATGTTGAGCGCAACTTATGCCGACATCGAAATGCACTAAAAAAATAAAAGCACTAAAACAAAAGAAGCAATAAAGCTCACATTATTTAAGACTATCAAATACCCTATAAGCTGGCAAGCAAAATATATAATTTTAGTAAAAGAACATACTGAAAACTCAATAAATGTATATAAATATTTTTCAAAAGTGACTATTCAATTAAATGGCTAGTATACCCTTTTTATTGAAAATTAGGCAGGGTATCATATGTATAATTTAAAGACAAAGAAGCGACAACAAGAAGGGCAAAACAAAATGCGGCCGACGACAAGACAGTGGCACAGCTACTGCAACAGATGTTGTGCAAGTCCAGAGAGAGTGAAAGGGATAGTAGGGGAGATAGAGGGAGAAAGAATGCTATACCTAAGCGTCCCCCTCTGTAATTATGCGATCAAGGGGCAGCCTCATCACATCACATCACATGCCACAGTCAGAGTTAGAGCTCAAGTCAAAGCCACAAACCACAACCGCAAATGATGCTGGTTCATGAGCATTGGGCTCATCCAATAATGTCATCATAATCAGACGAATGAACGACCCAGCCATGTTCCCACATTGTGCAGCTAGGCAAGGGAATTAGACAGAGGGGCAGAGAGCAGCATTGAGTGATGGATAAGCATTTCAGATAAAGTCAAAATAATAAAAAATAATGTGAGCGTGTGCGCGCGTGTTTAAACCATATAGATCAACACAGAGAGAGACTGACTCTGAAAGAGAGAGAGAGAGAGGGAAAGACTGCGCCAGAAAGGTCAACTATTTTATTAAATCCAACGAATTTGAACCTTTTATGAGGGCAGACGCCCATATGCCATGCCATTGTTTTAAAATTTCAGGCAGAAACTGAAAAGTGAACTCACTCCTCCCAACATGTGCGTGCAATGTGTGCAAGATGAGAGAGAAGAAAGAAAGAACAGCAAAAGATGTAGCAAAAACTGTCCATACCATAGGGGATCAAAAGATCAGCAGGATATCGTATAAACAGACAGGCCTGACACAACTCTTAATTACAAAACACAATCTCAGACTCTGAGTTTCAGGTTGAGGTGTTGATACAATGCAATCAAATTCTTATCGATGACTTGAGGCGAATGGTGTTGAAAAAGCAATTAAATGTTAACCTGTTTTGAGCCTTTTATGGAATTTTAATGAGCCAAATTATGCTGAAATAATTTCCAACCGCAACGTACACCAAAAAGAATAAAAAGAAACAAGCAAAAAATTGGTAGCAAAAGTTAAAGGAAAGCTACAAAAAAGGAAAAAAAAAAAAAAAAAAAAAAAAAAAACATTTTTTGTTTGTTATTTTTATTGTTGTTGTGGTCTGCTTGGTTGCATCTTCTAATAAAAATATTACAAAACGCACTGTGAATACAAAATGTGAATCATATATTTGGGTTGCGAAGCAAGGAAAACATGATTGGGCATGAAAATTAAATGTCGAAATATTGCAAAAAAAAAATTCAAAAAACAATCATAATACAACACATACATTGTTGATTTTGAATTTCGGACAACATTAAAATATACTTTTATGCAAATAATTTTGAGGGTTATTTAAGTAGTGACAAGTGGGGTAGTGTTTCAGTGAAAGATTTTCTAAGCATACAAGCATACAATGCAGACAATCGATTTTTTTGGGTCTCAAATTATTATTTACTTACCAATTTATTACTGCATACATTTTGTGTTTTTTATTTGATCTTTAGGATGGAAAGCTGAAAAAAGAATATAATTAAAAATTAGTCGGTCTTTATCTTTTCGAGTTTAAAGAGAATAAAGTCGCCAAAATTGTTTAATAAATAGAAAATTGTGTACTGAAATTAGTGAAACCCTTCCGTAAATACCATCTTTAGAAGACTTCTCGCATTTTGTCTTTATATAATAACATAAATATATACAAGGTTTGCAACAAATTTCTACATATTTAACAAACTAAATAAATGGAAATGTGACATTAAGTCCATGTAATGCCAGCTGGTTAAATATTATTATCCTGCTGTTTAGGCCAGCTTATCATATGCATATCTTTCAGTAATATAATACCATAATGCCATTACAAAACTTTTTCTCTCACATACGAGTGAAGCATTCCTCGGATTATCCAGTTCATTTCACTCATACGTTGCTGTATTTCCGTTAGCCAGCATTTCAACTTTACATTAAAACATTCATCTTCATTTCAGAGTATGATACAGCAAAGGGAAGAGAGAGAGGATTCCCATTTCCTAGCAAACAGCAACTGAAACAGAAATAGAAACAGAAACAGATCAACAGGCCAGGCAATGGTCATGTCTGAGACCTGGCTGTTACCAACTAGACACATGCTCCTGGCAGCTGAGCGTGTATCTCACTGCTAAGGACGACATGCTCAGCACTGACATTTTTGGGTAGGAGTAATATCATGCTCATCATCAACCTTTTCCATCCACGTTCTAAGTTGAGCTGAGCAAACAAACACGCCGGCCACATCAGAGTCGGTGAGTGCGTGGCCTGTTCATGTCCTTTCCACGTCCTGGTATCCTGCTGGCCGCTTGAATCATCTCAATGCTCTCTCTCTCCCTGTGTGGTTTCACACTTGAGTCGAGTCACGTACGTGTCGGACTATTCAAGTCCCTCGCCAGATCCGTTGACATCCCCGGCTTGGACTTCAGCACCATTTTGGGTTGCTCAAGTGGCGAATTTCGTTAATGCGAACTTGTTATTTATTTATTTAATATATATGTGAAGTGCTCTTTTAAATTCGAATTCAATGTTTTTATTAGCCTTTGCAGTTTTAAAGCTTATAAAATAAACAATTTTCCACAAATAAATTTATTTGAGCTTTTTCCTCTTAAAATAACAAATAAGTAATTTTAGTTTTACTTTTAGCTTTCTTCTTCTTCTCAATTCTTTCAATTTCTTGAGTTTCTATTAACGAAGCCTGTAGCTGTCGCTTTTAACTATCTTACCCGCAGTGTGTCTGTTTAATTTTGCAAATGATAAAAGTTTACAAGCCCCAATGCGATTGTTTTCTCCGGAAAAACTGCAAAGCTTTAAATATATAGCAACAAAAGCAAAACTTTTCTTGCTCCTTTTGCACTTCTTAAGCATTAAGCAATAAAAGCAATTTCTCAAACCAGTTTCAAGTTCGGCAGTGTGAAAAGAAATACAGTAGATAGCACATAGGATGTTGACCATTTAATACCCTTCTCATCAAAAACCAGCATCGAAATTTTAAAAATGAAAATAATTCTATTTTTGTTAACTTAATATGTAAAAATTATGAAAATCGAATAATCTGCTGCATTTCAATTCGAAAACAATCTTTAAACTTATCAGATTTAATTGGAAAAACTATACAATTATAATTAGACGAAATCAATGTAAGTATATTTTAAATTCAAAATAATTTAGATGTTATTAGGAAATAAAACAATATATCCCTAACTTAGGGTATACAACTAAACTATAGACAAATTGGTACAGACTTCGAGTGGCCATTAAGCTCGCTTGGAATTTGTTCTAGTTCAAAATGTGATGCTAACAAATAATGACAATTGATATGTCTGGCATTGATGGTTCGCCTTTGAACGAGCTGAGATACTTGCCACCAAGTGTTAACTTGCCTCTTCGACTGTCAGTCGATCAAGATGTCAGTGAGTGGGAATGTTAGGGGAAATTGTTGTTAAGTTTGTGGCTTTGTAGTCGTATTTGAAATTGAATTAGAACTGCAAAATGCTTTCTGGCATTTCATAACTTTCTTAATTAAGACTCAATTGTTGAATGCCTCGCGGCTAGAGTCGAAACAATTTTCTTGACATTTTCCCAGAACTACTGTTGGAAAAGCTCTTTGCAGCTGCCTCCGAAAATGATGTCAACGCACAATATTAAACAAATGCAACAGAGTTTGAGAAAACTGTGAAGTGAAATATTTTGGTAGCGTAGGTAAGGAAAATTCTTCCGTTTCCTTTGTTGTTCCATTTCCATGTTGTGGGTATGTTTTTGGTTTGTATTAAGAGTTGGAACTTAGTTTCAATAGCCTATCGCTAACACTTATCTAGGGGCAAGTTGCCAGCAACAACAATAACAACAACAACTAATTCATAAAGGCAACTGCAACTTTTTGCAGCATCTTCGACTTTTGTGGCACGATGAAACAAAAACCAAGTAAAACTGCTGCGCTCTGGCAAAACTTTCTTAATAGATTTTTGCCCAGCGGTAAACTTTTTTGCTATTCGTTTATTATTGCAACACACACACACACGTATTGTTCATCTCCTTCTTTTTATCCCTGGCAAATTCAGTAAAGTTGCAAAAATTGATTTTCATTTGAGCAGCAGCTTGTCTACTTACTATATTTGGGTTATAGGTGGTTTGAGAAAGTTTACTCAACACTGGTAAGGCGGGAAAAGTGGAGACGAAGCAGGGGAAAGTCGGACATAAATGGGATAATGCGCCTCACATTATTTACAGATTAAATAATGAACTTGGATCGAAAAAAGTTGTGCAATATAACGAGAATAGATAACTACTAACAGTGTTAGGTAACTTGTGTAGTTGCTTGTAATAAAAACTACAACTGATTTTTAATTGTTGGCGAGTGCAGTTAGCCAATAATACTAGAAATGTTCGATTAAGCAGCATTTTCACAGATTTTAGAAATACGAATAGAAATGAATTTATATTACATTTTAAAAAATAACTGTAATAGTCAGTGTTCGTAAACGTCAAATTAACAAGTAAATCATTAAACAGAATAAAAATGCATTTTAGCCTAAAATACTTTCATTTTAAAAAACACAAAAATGCAATCAGAATTTTTGAAATATACGAATTTTTGGTGGTGGACGGATTATTAAGAGGAAATTCTGAAACATTGTATCACTAAGCATACAATTGTAGGCGATAAAAAAAATATATATTCATATCGTTGGTTGAACAATTTTAGCTGCCAGTTATCTATGACTATGTTTATCTACTTACTAAGCCAGTGTTGCTGAATAAACAGTTTAGCTTTGTGAACCTTAAGCTAAACATCTTTTGCTTTTAAGCCCAATGTTCTCTAACAGTTTTCAGTATGTTACTTTATTACTCCTTTGGCTTCCACGCAAATCCTGCAGAAGCTTAATCTTCATTTTCCTGTTGGCTTTCCATTAAAATGCCATGCATCAAACTGAAACGACGACAAGTGTGAGCTGCAGTCTTGTTTTTCTTTTTCTGCCCTTCTTCTGGCTTTACTATCTTTCTTTTTCTCCCTCTTCCTGTCTCTTTTCTTGTCCATGTTTCTGGTGTCTGTCACGAGCTCACAAAACTCAATTAGAATGAACGAGTTGTGGGAAATGAAAAAGGCACCCACATACATATGTGTGGACAGGATCTGGGTAATCCTGGCAAGGTTAATCAACATCACAGAGGCAAAACAACACACTCATAATTAGAAGTGTGGGACTCGACAGCGGAAACTTGCAACTGCCACAACTGACTACAACTTTTTGATTAGGCAGGAAAGTTGTAAATGCAAACTTGACGCAAGGGAGAGTCCAAGTTTTCTACTCTTTTTACTCATTTTTCTGTGCGTTTTGCGCTCCATTTAATAATTTAATGACAAGGAATTTGCGGCACTTGCAATGTGGCAAGGGCAATTGAGGGTCTTCCCTGGGCCAAGAGTCGGAAATGAGTTCTTGATGGTCTCAGGACGACCACACACACAACTGACAATGTTTTGGCCAAAAAAGTCATCTCAAGTGCCTGCGGCTAATTAAGTTCCTGAGTCTGTTTCTGTTTCAGCTGCCGCTGCCAAATTAATTGAATGAGTGTTGCGACACTTGAACACGTCTGCATAGGCCGTTCACATGCCTCCATCCCAAGTCAACTCCCATTCCGTGTCTCCCTCTTCAACTGTTTTCAATGTCAGACTCCCCTTGTCTGTGGAAAATTTATGTGTCTGCATTCCATTTAATTTTGGCGCAGCGAATTTTCGCATACAGCTCTCCGACTTTCTCATAGGCTTTTCACAATTAGCCGCAGATAACAAAAAAGAGAAAAGGGACTAAAAAAACAACTCGAAAATGGAGAGGAAATAAATTTGCAATTGTGTTTAATAAATTTGCGTGGGTCATAAAAAAAATATTGTTGGGTTGTTGCCACTCAATCGCAGACATCGCCAAACATTTTGGCCATTGTGCGAATTTTAACTGCAAATTGATTATAAATTGAATGCATCGCGCAGCAGTTGCAATTTATTGCATATATTAAAGAAATGTTTATTTTGAAACTGAAGAAAAAATTAATTTTTATAAAAGTGAATACTAGATTCATTTTAGTTTTTTTCCTTTTTACTTTTAGGCAGTCTATTATTTGGCAGTCTAATTTATATTTTATTTAAATAAATTTTAATTTATCTTGCTTTGTTTTCTTCTAAAGCAATCAAAAAACAAATTATTTCAATCTGCTGCTTAGATCATAAAAAAAAAAACAATAATATTAGGCTTTAATAGCTGACTAGTGTAACTTCTTAAACGAACGAATTTCTGATGGCAATCGAATACAAACTCAATTGGTACATATACTAAAATAAGTCTAACTATTGACATTGCAAATGCATTAAAAACTAAGAGAAATATAAATGTCAAGGACGTGGACATGCCACAGAAGAATTGCACACTGCAAATGCCAAAAGCCAAAATCCGAAACGGTAAAATGTCAAAGTTCAGAAAGAAGTCAATTTGCCAAAAGCTAAAGGAGGCAAATGAGTAGAAACAGTTAAAAAGTAGGCATTAGTTTGTAGTCGAGCACCAATAAAAACAGAAGAAATAAGACCATTAAAATTGCTTGAGCTACAGCAAAAATAAATATAATGGCTAGTAATACTTGTTATGGCCCTTACAACAGACACAGACACACATAAACTATCCAAGAGCCAAGGCCATTTGGATTTAGTGAAAAGTTAAGTCCCGGGTCGAAGTGTATATGTATGTTTGTATAAATAAAAGCAAATTAATTATTAATAAGTTGGTAAGGTTACTGCTGGCGATTTGCCAACCATTGAAATCCTTTATTTCTACCCACTTGCTCAAAAAGTTAGTACCATTTCCAAGTCCAATATCGCGATGCCAAAACAATGGCGACCACTTAAGCGTTTATTACTTTACAAGCAGCGACCTCTCTTCTTCCCTCTCACACACTCTTTCTCTCTCTTTTCCTTGGCTTATTTCCATTGACCTCTCGCAACCTGTCTCGCTTGCGTGCAATGTCGAAAAGTTGATTATTATTCAGCCAGAAGGAGCTTTGGGCATTAGCCAAAAGTTGTGCCGCATATTTCTCGTGCTTTTTATAGAGTGAAAATGAGCTGAGCACACAAAATGGCACGCGTGAAAGCCACTATAAAAAAATTAAATTAAGATTTTTTTAAATTTAAAAAATAAATTTTATATTTCTCAACGTAGTTGAATCTCTTAACGAGTAGAAATTACTGAGCGGACAAAACCATATTTTTAAGAATTCTTGTTTTTTTGTTGATATTTTTTATATAACCAAGCAATTGCAAAATATTTTTGTCTTGTCTTACATAAAATAATTATACATTACCTTTTTTTTTAGCTACAACCACAATTTTTGTAATACTCACTACTGCCTTTTATTTATGGCTTTCGTGTCACGCATCCATCTCTAACTCCATCTCGATATACGAGTACACAGAACTCATATAGAAGGGTGACGCTTTTTTCCTCGTTTTTCAGTTTTTTGTGAGGATTTACTTAAGTGGTTTTAAGCACTTCAAAATAAGTCGGAAAAGCTGCACGTCCACTTTGTTGGCCTCTGCATTAATTGAAAAGCCAATGTGACGACTAATTATATCAAAAAAGTGCCGGATCCAAAAGTGTGGAAATAAAAGCCGAGCCTAAGCTATGGAATTAGGCTAATGTTGAGCGCGTGAGCCAAAAAAAAATATAAATGTGAATTGCGCATAATTGGAGAGCGCCAAAACGGATGTTGATGATTGCAATTTGATGCTTACAAATTAATAATTGAGGAAGGTTTAATTGATTCGACTCGAGCGAGAATGAAAGAGAAAAAAACAATCAACTATCCGGTTATTAAATACGGCCCAAAGTAAACATTAAATAAACCTGTGGGCTATCATAATTAAGCTTGCGGTGTAATTTGTTCAAGAAGATGTACAGCAAATATCAAGAGATTGTAAAAAAATAACAAAGAAGTTTAATAAAAATTGTGCTACAAGTTTTACTTAAAATTAACAAACATAAAGTTGAACCTTCTCACTAATCAAACTACATTTTTACTTTAATGAAATTATGTCAAACTGAAAAATTTATATTCAAGCTTAATGTCGACTAATGAGCTTTCGACTCAAGTGTTAATTGTTACTGCTTTAAACACTGGTCAGCTTTCAACACTGTTTGACACCCTGCTCAACATGTGGGTGTGACTTTTGGTTAATTTACTTCACATCAAAACTCATTTGATTATCTAAATTGTAGCAATTAAAAGTAATTTCCATGTCGAGGCGCGCTTTTCTCTGACTTTTACAACACATTGGCCGTTAAATGCAGCCGCCTACTGAAAAACACATACATATATCCACAAACACACCCATACATAATATATAAGTGTAAGTAAAAATTAAAAGCGACCGCCGCTAAATTGAAAGTGAAATTAATTGCAGGCTTTGTGGAGGGAATGAGAATGACGAGGGAAGAAAAGTGAGTGGAGAGGGAAGACTTGAGGGTGTTGGATTATATTACTTCTTTTTTTTTCTTTTGGGCAAGTCAAAGTCAAACTGCAATTGAAGACAATGGCGAGGTCTTGACTTTGCAGTTTTTCCAATTCAAATTATAAAGTGGAAAGGAATTATTTATTTGTTGAATTTGTGGAACTGCACTCTTGATTCTTAATATGCTATTCACTCGCATCTGTTGAGCTATCCAGGCTTTGAAGTGCTCTACAGAAAAAACTTTGCTTCATTTATCAAATTCATTTGCAATGCGCTCCCAAATGCCGCTATATCATTTTTCTTGCCACATTTTTAGCACAGGAAGAGACGGGAAAAGAGGACTTGGTCAAGTTGTTGCCATTGTTGGTAGCGCACAGATTTCGCACGGCCATTCAGCCAGGTTGTCAGTCTGAGAGTCAGTCAGTTGGTCGTTTAGTCAGTTTTTTGTCCAGTCAAGTTGGCAGGTTTTGGATTTCCGCGCCAGTGACAACGACACTTGACACGACCCAAACTAACTGCGGCTACGTGAGAGGCAAGTTGCAAGGGCCCAAGAGCTGCAGAGCCTTTCCATTCTATGCCCTTTCATTTCCTATCATTCTCCACTATACCATTCATTCTTTCATTCAGTCATTCATTCGCAAATTCAGTGCGAACAAAGGCGACTCTGGTCAGCCAACTGTTGACATTGCTAAATGAATGAACCTTAGTTAAGTTACAAAATATGGAAAAAAGAAAACAGACAGAAATAAAACCAAAATTGGATTGAGTATAACAGGAAAAGATAGTATACTTTCAGCAAGTTAAATACCGAATACCCTTTCAAAAATAAATCGAGTTGTAGATATATCTTTTAAATTTAAATAAAAAACCGTAGCTGTAAATATAACTAAACTTCTAATTTTGAGTTGTAAAATTGCTGGGTAGAAAGTCAAACCAACTTAAAATTTCATAGCTTTGCCAAAACTAAACAGATTTGTCAGAATGTTATTTTAAGCATGGTTTGACATGTTAATTCATTATGTATTCAAATTCAATTCATTTCGTTCAAATGCGTC
Source organism: Drosophila limbata (assembly GCA_963924055.1). NCBI lineage: Eukaryota > Metazoa > Arthropoda > Insecta > Diptera > Drosophilidae > Drosophila > Drosophila limbata. The sequence goes on from OZ001353.1 coordinate 15,772,960, forward strand.
AAGATATCGATTCTTAAGCAAAGGGAGGACCTTTCGAAAATTATAAATTTCAAGTTTTAACTTTTAAAGTTGCTTTCAGACGAGGATTTTTTCACCGACACTTTTTTACCGTCGGTGAATGTTGCCATTCACAATATTCGCATCGGTGTTCACACCAAAATCCCATCGGTTTTTGTTTTTCACGGAAGCTGGTCACACTCAACAAAGTTTTAGTTCGCGAACACTTTTTTTTGCCAAATAGCACCAAAAAATACTAAAAAAGTGCAATGTTAACGTATGATGTTACTGGCAAAGTTTCACCGACGCAAAAACCGATGGAATAGAACGTGTTCTATTTTCATCGGTGAGCGTCGGTTTTTGACCGACACTTTAAAATTTTGTGTGTTTACACGACACCGACAGTTTTTTGACAGAAAGTGTCGGTGAAAAATCCTCGTCTGAAAGCACTTTAAACAACTCCTGTCATAGTTAATTTCATAAGAATCCTTTTAATTAACTCTTTAACATAACTAAGCCAAGAATAATAATATTGTGATATATCTATTGATTTATACTTCAACCCCAATATTATACTATTTAGTCGCTAATATATTCTAAGATTATGTCAACAAATCCAATAGACTTTACAGCATTATCATGCTACCCTTTCGACAGTTACTTAAGGGCTTCATCAGATGAATCATTTTTATTGTCCGATAACTTTTCACAGACAAAGACCAAGAAGGGCAGAGGGAGATAACTGTTGACACTCCAAGTGCAAATCAAATGCATTAAGCGTAACGGTAACTGAGAACAACTATCTCTTAAACCCATAGCATTAAATTCAACCCAACCCAAAGCAAACCCCAACCAAAACCGATAGGGTTTATTTCTATCTCAATCCGTATTTCTACTGCATTTATCCGTTGGTAAACTTTGGCTGCACTTTGCACGTAGCCACATTCGAGGGGAAGACTGAAGGGATAGAAGTTGCAACAAAGCGTGGCGTAACGCAAATCCCATAAAAATGAAACTGGCTGAAGGAAGTTTGAAATTGCAATTTAATTTCGACCGCAAACACAGTCATGAAGCAATCCCAAACCCAAACTCAAACTCAAGCTCGAGCCCTTTTTGCAACTGGGGAAAAACTAATGGCGCCCCGGCAATGAGAACGTGCAAGAAGTTTTCCGATGGATTGAAATGGAAATGGAATGGTCTTGTATGGTCTTGCATGGAATGCTATTACTCTATAGGGTCGGTCTACTGTAAGAGAGAAGGAAATATTGATGGCCCTGCATGCATTATGCGTGGGACGCGTGACGGGCGCAAATGACCCCATTGCTAACCTTGCTGTGCCACACATGGTTGGGGTCTTGGGTTTGGGTTTGGGTCTTCGGACTGAACTCTTGTTTGTTTGTTTGTTCGCTTGGCCGTCGCATGTGTGTCGCATTTATCACTGAATTGTATTTTAACCACAGGATATTTGATCTTCTGCCATTTGACATAAGTTCTCCAGATGGAGATGAAGAGAAAAGGGAAACAGGGGGAGAGAAAGGGGGCCGTCGTCCAGTGGAGCGTGCGGCATGTGGATACATTTGCCAAATATATATATATATGTATGTGTGTGTTTGTGTCTGTATGTGACATACTGCAAACGTGGGGGGATAACATGTTTGTTTTGTATGCTGAAAATCAATAAACTGATAAACATATTGCATTTGGCCCCCTTTGTGGCTGCTCCTCGGCGGGAATTGAATTCAATTGAATTTTCTGGAAAACTCCCAGCCATTGCCACTGGCTTGCACATTGGCATTTGGACCCTGGTTAAATAGAAATCTCATGGAATTTACTTTGCCAATTTATTTTCAAAGTTTTTATGCTCGCCACGAGTCCAAGGTAAGGCAATTTATTTAGTTATTTACTTAAAAAGTAATAAATCAGAAAGTTAGAATTAAATGAAAAGTAGACTAAACAATATTTCGTCGATCTTTAGTTTTCTGAACTCAGCGGTTAAGTAATATACATTTTATTTCTCCAATTTATAATTGAAAGGTTAAATATGAGTGATGGAATATGATGGAATTATTGAATAATTAAATTCAACATTTGTGTATTTCTTTTTTCAATTTAGTTGATAATTAATATTATTCATTATTAATATTAATATATTAAATGTTTATTCTGCTTCCACGGCAGCTCCTTTAAAAAGTGTATAGTTTATTTCAGATTGGATTTATTTAATACACATAGCTAGAACTTACACTTAGCATACCCAAAAATAGACTCCTTATACTTGTATCTAGTAGCTATTTAAACTACAATATGAATATTATAAAATTTCTACTGCTCAGCATTACAGTCATAGTTAAGGCACATTGTCTAGATGCTGATGGCAACAATCCGTATTATAATAATTTTGGCAGCAAGTCAACAATTTGTCCAGTGAATGCGACCTGCTTGGATGGCACCTTTAATTTCCTGTGCCGCAAGAATCCAATGGCCATGTCAAAGAAGTGCAAAAGGTTTGTGCCCATGCCGGATACGATGCAATCTCGGGCCAGGATGGTGAATGTGCACAACGGATTGCGCAACAAGTTGGCCTATGAGAATCGTTTGGCTAACATGAATCTGGTCTACTGGAATGTCCATCTGCAGGCCATGGCTGAGCGGTATTTGCGTCTATGTCGACCCTACAGTGACACCTGCCTTGTGGTGGGCTACGATGCCACCGTGGTGGGTCACAATTCGCTCTTTGTGCCCAAAAGGCATCTAAAGGTGCTCGTCGAGTGGGAGGGACGGACGGTGAGGCAATGGTTTCTAAAACTGGGCTCAGAAACCGTCACACTGCAGGACGTAATCGATGATGAGTTCAAGGAACAAAAAACTATATCTCAACTCATTTGGCCTTCACTGGAATTCATTGGCTGCAGTGCAGCGATTATGTTTGATGGCTTCTTCATAGTCTGCTATTACTATCCGCCACCAGACACCGACCACAAGTTGAGTTTCACCTATTTGAAGAAGGGCGAAACCTGTGTCTGTCCCCCACAGCGACTCATGTGCTCCCTGGTCTTTACCAGCCTCTGTGGAATCGATCTCAACATATATTCCAGAGCGAGAAAGATAGATACTCCAGCAACAAATTGGCATTTTGAAATGTTTGTTTATTTTTTTTATTTTATTCAACAAGCAATTGAATGAAGTTGGGGGATTGGATTAGATTTCAGCTTGCTTTTGTTTTGTCAAATTAACGAAACTCAAATTAATTTAATGGAATTAAAGTCAAAGAGGAAATCCCGACAAAAGCTTGAGATTCATTTCAGCATTGCACAAGTAACCAATTGACAGGCTGACACAACTTGAAAGACAGACCGAATCATCTCATTTCAAAAGGAAACTCAGCCCCAGCTGAAGGGATGAGGGCGAGGGGAGGGCAGGAAATGGAGCGACGTTTCGGCTTGTCTAAATGCCCGAGAAATACACACCCACAGAATTAGCAAATCAACCAACGACCAAAGCGAAAACAAGCCGAAAGCGTTGACTTTCCTCCCCAAAGTTTCCCCTCTTTGATGCCATTTAGCCCCCACTACTATTCGCCCCAACACGACCCTCTTAAAGAACCCTTGGCAAAAATGCTGTTTTGTTATTGGAGCATTTTCGGTTGATAAAACAAACGATGTTTGAGGCGTGCAACTTCCTTCTTTTTTTGGTTTGCTGAAGTTGATTTCGTGTGGGTTCTCATGTTAATATATATAATAAAATATAATGATTATGATGTGGTCGGGTCTGGCTGAAGCCTCAGATGTGTTGGCAAAAATACTTTCTGCATAATCAGGATTGGATCCAAAACTCAAACTCAACTCAAAGGCAATAGAAAGTCGCTGCCTGTTTATCAATGATTCAGTTCAAGTGTTTGCCACCGTTGTTGTTTTTGTTGTGGCGAGTCTAATTTGTTGCTTGTTTTCGACATCATCAGCTTCAGCTCTATCAAAGTCATCATCATCATCATGAAGCTGCTGCTTGAATTTTTATGAGAAAAGTGGCCCCATAATCATTACATACGAGTGCCATTACCAAGCCACCCAAGACAACAACGAGAACAACAAGCAAATGTTTATCATTACCCGCCAGCTTCAATCTCCCCTCTTTCTCCACACTTTGCTTTAACACATTTATTACGAGAGAGATGGGAGAGAGAGAAAAGCACACAAAAATAACGACAAACTATTTCAACTGCTTTTAGTCTTTGAGATGCTTGCTTTTTGATAGAGCAATTTGTCAATAAAAATCAAGAGCAAAACTTGATAAATATCAAAAATACAATATATTATGCTTTCAGGCGGGAAAACATAACAATAAAATTGTATAAAGCAGAAAAGGAGTATGTTGAAATAAATATAAGTTTTTCAATATTTATAGTAATAATTTAAAAATATTTATTCTGAAAAAAAAATAGGAAAAAATAACTTGAAAATAAAAAAAAATATTTTACAAGTCCTTTGTATAGAAAGTTTTTAAAAAAATTCATCAACTTTTTCCCTTTTACTGATTAAATTTTAAGCTTTTATTGAATAAACTTAATCAACTTAATAGTTTAAGTATTCAATAAATTTAATTACAGCTTTCCATTTTATTGATCAAATGAATAAATAAGATTTGCTTTTCTTGCTACTAAAAACACAATACACACACATAAGCGTAGAAAAGTGAGTGTGTGTGTAAATTAGTGGAAATGCAAATGTTTGCTTAACAAACAGGAAAATTATACCTTTACGCATGTATGTTCTTTATGTGGCCATTAACAATTATTTACAGCGCACCACAGGCAGAGAGAGGCTGGTCGAAGGGGACGAGGAGGCGGGAAGGAGGACAAGCATTCATTTGTTTTCGTTTCGTTTGCTGATAGCGCGCATACGCCCCGTGGCACGGCTAATAAAATTTAAATATTGATTTATTCGCATGGCATGCGTTGTCGTTTGCTGGTCAGTTTTATGTGAGACTCCTTGGGACAAAGTTTATGTGCCTGGCTTGTGCCAGTACTGGGACAAGGCATAAATTCCGCTGCTTAATTTGCCAGCCCGAATTGAGTCATTAGCGTTGATTTTAGAGTCCCATTAAAAGCGTTAACGATTTTAACTGGCTGAGTAAACTGTAACTATGCTTTGTTAAACATGTGGTACCCTTTAATTTCAATGTTTCAACAGTTGAAATAACCATTCACAGCTGCACGTGACTGCGAAGTGTAGACAACAATTTAAGAGCTGCACTCATAAACAAATTTGCGTATAGCATCATTTATCATATATGTATATATGTACATCTTTTTTCTCCAGCTGTGTCCATTGTGTGCTCCATTTAGGTACCGTCAGCAATAAACAAAAAATTCATATAAATAAATAACACACTGAAAACGATTGTGAGAGATGGAGAGTGGAGTTACCGAATGGTTTCGCCAGAATTGGAGTAGTCCCAAAGTCCCGCTGAGATAACCGATAAGTGCTGTGTTTAATTCATAAGCTACACAGACCCATAACATCCCCAGTTAGCGTCAGAGTTCTCAAGAAAAGTATCATAAATTTTGGAGCAAAGCAAGTGTCGAGAGCTGCTTTAGTTATCCTTGTTATGATTATTGCGACTTTTGTGGTTTAGCAACACAACATGATGATGGTCATGATATGTGCACTTTTCCAACTTCCTCGACAGATGATAAAAAATGAATACTCGTTATGTTAAAAAAAACAGGAGGAGAAAAAGAATTACACCCTGGACTTGTGCATCGTTTATCATGGCCCCCTAAATGATGTTGATGAGTTTTAAAAGATTTGACATGAAAAGTTTTAAGTCTTTTGCGCCACATGGAACTACTACCATAAACGCTACTTGGCTTAGATCTGACACAATTACTCAGCACTTTTCTTGACCTCTTTGGCGGGCATCAATTTCAACTTATGGGGCGTGGATGCTAGCACGGTTTCAAATAGTACTTCTCATTCTGTACCTGTTCCGCCTCTACAGTTGCTAACGATTGTTTTTTTTAAATTGGCTTTATTTTCCATTTCGTGTTTCTTCTGATTAAATTTTGAAAAGTGAGTGAGTCGGAACATAATAAATGATACATTAAATAAAATATTATTTCTCTGATAAATGTCAAGAAAATATCTTTTAAAATTTATTTATTCAAGTTGAAGTAAGTTTAATACAGTAAAATTATTTTATGTATACATTTTAAGAAAAGCATTTGTTTTACAAAATTACATATAAAAACATTTATAAATAAATAATTGGTAAGTAGCATCTATATTTTATAAGAATTGATTGTTATTTATAAATATTTTAATTAAAAGATTTAACTAATTATTTTTCAGTATGATTTATAATTTACAAATAAAATGTAGAAAAATAGCTTTCTTTATTTTGATTAGCATAATTAATATTGTTTTTTATCGGCATGGATTTTTATTTCAAAATTTGCATTTTCTAATTAATCAACTCGTTATCAAGTGACGAATTAATCATTGGCAAATGCTCAGGGCTTGGCAAAACACACGAACTCAAATATTAATTAGCTGCCACAAGTTTTGATTGCGACTGTCATAAAAGTGCGCAGACATGCAAGCAATTTGTGTTGTTTTGGGCCATTTCCAACCATGCCAACTTCTTATTCACCCACACAGAAAGGTGGCGCCGTTGTAGACGCAATACCACCTTAGACCGCATAATGGCCTCACCCAAAAGTTTTATGGCCTGGACGGGAGAGTTGGTTAACCCTTTTTGGAAAGTTAAGTTCACTTTCAGCCGGAAGTTGTTGGGCTTGGCAAAGCATTCTAATTTGATTCATTTTTAGTTGTTGCGACGACACGGACACGGACATGGCCCAGACTAGACTAGACCCAGTTCCCTTCCTGCCTCTCTCCTTCACTTCTTTGTTAACCATAGTTTCTGGGTTGGTTTCCTTTTTCTCGTCGAGGTGCTAAGGCGTTGGCTTGTTTTTGTGCTCGCGATTTTTGCAAAGAGATTAGAAGATTTATACGCAGATTTTGCACTTGTTAAATGGCCCGATGCTGAGCAGCAGCTTTACCAAAGCAAATGGTGGTAAGAAGAGATGAGGTAAAATCTGTTGTACTGCTATCTAGTGCATACAGCTGAGTAATTTGAGTTTTAATTGAATTTAGCAGCTTTGTGTGGCTTTTCGAGTGCTTGAAGTTCTTTGCATCGTCTCATTCCTTCATTCCATTCAATGAACAACTAATTTTATTTCTCTCTTTCCAACTATTTGGGTTCAGTTAAATGTTGAGATTACTTTTCTCAACTTTCACACAGATCACAGCTGATTAATCATTTTAATCCTGCATAAAGATCAAATTCATTACAAGTTTTTGTTTAATGGATTTTGAAATACTTCTTTTTTGCCACACCCCAACTGGCATTATTATCTAAAAACTTTAACTTATCAAAAGAAAAAACTATACATCATGGGCTTAACCGATATCGCTTATAAAAAAGAATAGAGAAAATAGTCAAAATCGAAAGTATTTATCATGCTGCATTAATCAATTTCATATGCTTCAGTTTGGGTCAAGCGAAGGAGCCATCGATTGGAGTCTAATAAAAAGCTGTCCCGCATTTGATATACGCCCCTGATAACAACTGAAGAATTTGGGGATGTGGATATGGATGTGGATATAGATATGCGTTTGAAGCACGCATGCAATGCAGTTTGCTCAACCCGCACAGCGGCAGCTTGAAAGCGGCTTCTCTTCTTGTATCTTTCGGGTCAACAAACAATTTGAGGTTTAGGCACGCTAACCGTAACCAGTAAGAGAAAGAGATAGAGCGCAGAAGATGGAGACAGAATCGGGGTCGAAATGAGGCCAAACCCCAAACTCAAAAAACTCATCATTAACCATTAGCGACGTCATCGATTGCTGTTGTTGTGGTTTCTTTTGTTGTCTTGCTGTTTCACTTAATTAATTGTTAATTAATTAACATAGATACAATGTGCGTGTGCTTGGCAACATTTTCACGGCTGCCGTTTTGTTGTTCTTCATGTTGCCATAAATATTGTATCATAATTTTCGTTTTGTTCGAATTCCGGGACTTTTACAATTTTTCGTTGCATTCACAATAAATTGAAAATAGAAAAAGATGAAGCAAATATCGTGCGGTCTTTCAACCGCAAGCTGCACGCAGCAAGCTCTGTAAACAAAACGCAACAAAAATAATAATAATACCAACAACAACAACAACAATAGAAATGTTTAACAACAACCCACAAAATTCATTTGCGTGTTTCTCTCTTTGTTTTCGCAGGTGCCAGAGTCGAAATTCAAATGCGGACCCCAAAAGTGGACACGCGACTAACAAAAGGTATCACACACATGCACATACAGAGAAATCCACACACACTCACACACATATACAGGCAGACGGGGAATCGGTCTGAGTCCCACATCAACGCAAACAACAAAAATGTATCTTGGCATTTTTCTCGTTGTTGTTGTTATTGTTGTGGTCAAGTGACGAACAAATTAGCTGAAATTGAGCACATGAATTAAAAAATACCTGACGAAGGGCAGACAGCTTGGAATTTTAACTGCGCTAGTTAGCTACATGAAATGTCCAAACATTTTAACATATTTATAATGCTAACAAAAACAGAAGTGAATAAATATTTACGATTGGGGATGTATAAAAAAGATTCATAATTATGATTAAATTTTGTTTTAAAATGTTAGTTAAATTAATAAGAACATAAGACAAAAATATTCTTTTAGGATATTCGATCCCAAACTGATCCCTTTTCTTAGTCAAAACATTTACTTCAGATTACAGCCTTCTCGTTCTTCAGAACATATGAAAAAGTATCTCAAGCGACATTAAAGATTATTTTTTAATTTCATAGTAGTGCAAATATGGAAAACGTTGTTTCAGATAATCCATTATTATTCTGCTAATTACCACTAGAAAACTTTTTTAAAATGCAGAAGTTTCCTAAGAGTTTTTCCTCCTGAATCTATATTATTTGGACTGCTCAGAGGTTTCTTTGGCCAACTTAATAAAGAGCCTAGCCAGAGCTATCATTATCATAATCACATTTAATAATTCGTTTGAGCAACTAACACACTTTTCATTAAAACAATGCACTCTCAGTAATCCCATGTGTGAGTACTCATGAGTACTCATATTTGCTACAACAATTGCAAGTCATAGTCATTAGCCAAGTTGAAGTGCCACTTAAAGCAGTAGAAGAAGAAATACAAACTAGTTAAATAAATGCAGCGCGTAGCAATTTCAAAGCATTCACCGCACGCAAAATTCAAATCAACATTTGGCTCTTGGACCAAAATATAAAAGAGACTGAAAAACCAGTTACACATGTAGGAAACAACAATAACAACACTGGCAACAATAACAACAGTAACAGTATCATCAAATATGCCTATAACTGTAACCAACATGCAACAGAAAATGTGCCCAAAAGCTTGCGGCGCAGAGCTATCATCAATGGAAGAAGAAGGAGGAGGAGGAGGAGGGGCATCAACCACAGAGACGACTGAGATACAAAATTGTTGTAAGCAATTGTGTGCCACAACATATCTAGTTATTATTGAAATTAAATTACCCCTAATTGAATCTGAAATGGTCAATAAAATCGCATGCCGACAACTATTTTGTATGGCTTTGATAGTCCCCGCCGGCTGTTGTTGCCTCAATCGATTCTCGTTGTTGTTGCTCCAGTTGTTGTTGTCGCTGCTGTTGTTGTATTCAACAATTTGTTTGGGTTTTCAATTTGCATATGCATGGCAAAAATTTCATTTTTCTTCTCTTCGGTTGCTTGTTTTATTTTAAACAAATGCAAATTGAATTAATTGTTGTTATTTCCCTTAGATCGGCTATCGCTTAATGTGGCAATTTGTCTTTGTCTGTTGAATGGGCCCTCAGATAGAGATCTTTCTTTATGATATGTGGAAATTGTGCATTTTTTTGGTGTATTTTTGTTTATTATTTATTTTTTGAGGACATAACGAGTTTTTGATAAGTGGAAGGGAGGCACATCTTGATAAAAATTTATGTGGATTACTGAGAAACTAAGTAATAGTTTCATATATGGAATTTAATTGACTAGCAAGCAGGATTTGAATTTAATCTAGGAATTCATTCATTCAATTTGATTCTTTATCCGATTGCTAAATTAGATTGTGAAAGATCAGATCATAATAATTATGAGGTCAATCAGTTCTCTGATTATATGAATGTGAAGTGCTGCCAAATTGTGTAATTACTAAAGCGATCACTTGAGTCTCGATCTGTTTTTTCCTCATCTAGAAATCATTCATTATAAGATGAAAGTTGACTTTTGAAAAACTAAGTAGTTATTGCAGATATGGGAATACAACAAGTGATGGTTTGATTCTCAGACTGGTCGTTAAACACTTCGACTCTAATCGAATTGATCGTTGTTTGTCTGTTTGTCGGACTGCAATAATTGCTGGCTTGTTAGCCAACTAATTCCACTTCAATTTCCATTTAAGCACTTACAGAAAAAAGCACGTTTTATTTCTCATGAACAATTGACGCGGCATTGATCGGCTCGACGTGAAGAAGATCACTCACAATCGAAAGGCAGGCCAACATGAAATCAGCGACATTGACAGCGACATCGACCATCGACAACAAGCAAGTCAGAAAGCTAATTAGGTTGGAAAATACGATTGAAGAATAAGAGAGCATGTAAACAGCAAAAGATCAGCACAGATCGCTGATCGTAAGGACAGACTTACAAAGAGGCACAAGTAAATTACATACGAACATGAAAGATGCAGATAAACATGCCAAAGAAAATAAAACTCATGACGATCATTAGGCCAGGCCAGGCCAGACCAGGTTAAGACAGACAGTCAGTGAATTGATGATCAGTCAGTGATCTATCGACATTTCTTCTTTTGCCTCTTCTCGTTGTTGTTATTATGTATGCCAAACAAAGTCACAACATGTGGACGACATGGAAAAGGCAACAAATAAATTGTGCTACATGGAAACTATCATCATTATGATCGGCGGTGTCATCATCATGATCATGCAACAAGTCGCATACACAAGTGCAACCTGATTTGGTATTGGGAGAATCTGAAATCTGGAATCTGTCTGCAAACTGCGCATAGTTCGGTGTGCCTTCAATCACAACGCATTCCATGGAACTGTTTAGCGTTTAAAGATCTCAGTCTCAGTCTCAGGCACAGTATCGACCCGGCCTAGAGACAATTCGAAAATTGGCTGAATACTGAATTCGGAATTCTGAAATCCTCCATAGATGGTACGACACGCGCAATACTTCCTGTATGGAATAGCCAACACTTGCATCACAGCCTTGGCCCCTTTTGGGGCAAGAGTGCAATTGTGGCCAAGATTTATTTGCACGCCCGCGCTAAAAGGGCCAAAACACATACACATACTTACATATATATAAACACAACTTTGCCTGGCGCAAAATGCATTCTTTATGTGTTTGTAAGTTGGCCTTAACTCTTGCCACATTTTTGGCCTTACCGACAGACCAAACCAACTAAGCCGCAATGACGACGACCTCTGCTTCAGGCTAAAAAAAAAAAAATCTTGCGCGTGACTTTGCGTTTTCTTGTTTTTGTTTTTGTTTTGCTTTTTTTTCACTCCTTTTGCAAGTTGGTTCCTCTTTTGTGGCAGCAAAAGATTCTCACGATACTTTGCCCAGCGGCTTTTCAAATTGGTTGACAAACTAGCAGCATCAGCACCTTCTTCTACGCCTCCTCCTCCACCTAATCCTCCTTCTCCTCCGATCTGTACAAAGTAATTGTATTCCGTATGCCGTCTAATATGTTTATTGGAGTTTCAGTTTGGAGCAGAGCTCGATTCTCCGAGTCTGAGAGAACGTGCAGTGCCTTGAGCTTAGGTTTCTTTTAGTGCAAATTAAGTGGTAGCCAAATATGTTTTAGCCTGACGAGTGCAACTCCGAGAACTACTTATGTTACCCACTGTATCACCGAGTGGGTCGTGGGTTAAGCTGTTATCAAGATTTTAATGAAACAATTAGTCTCAGAGCTAGCAGCGTTTGTTAATCGTGGGAGAATTCGAGAAAAATTCCAATCGTTTACGTATTGATGAAAGAAAACTGAAGACCTAGTTCTCCCCTTTAGATATAAAAATGATCTCGAAAACAAGTTAAAGTCGAAATTTCTGATAATTTTTTCTTTATATTATTTTTATACATCTTATATCTTCAGAGTGAGTTGTGCAGTAATATTTTTCTCCTAAGAACTAGAGACAATTTTTATCATTGAAGCATAATCTTGTATGCTAACTTTACCAAAATAACTGCAGAACACTTTTATCATAAAAATTATAAATTGTTTATAGACTTTTAAAATCATATTTTCTAACTTTATTTTAAATTATTTGTTGTTGATTGTTTTTAGTTGACGTTATATGCAAAAAAAAATGAAGCTCAACCTAATATTTTCTTTGCATTTGAACTTGAGCAAAATAACTATAGATAATCATAACAATCGCAACCCTTCACTAGCATTCACTAGCAAGCAAATTTAAAGATTCATTTCAATCCCCTTTCCCAATAAAAACAGAAAAATATAACATTTTAGCAGTCTTTTCAAGGGAACTTGCTAATTAAACTCAAAACATAATACAACGTAGAAAATACTGCTTTTAAAATAAATACACACATCCTCTTTAGGGCCAATTCTGTGAGTTTCGCAATCTGGAATCGTGCATATGCTTTAATGTGCTCCAAGTGGCCGCGGGAGCATCCCGTGACTCCAATGTGTCCCCTGACGAACTTCATTAAGCGCTGCGACATTTGCAGCACAAAAAAGATGAAGCTCAGTTGATTTATAAGCACTTAGGGGGGGAATACTATAAGGGGGAAGAGGGACAGGGACTGAGGCACATCCTGACAACTGACAATCGGCGACAATTTCTCATTTTCGAATGGAAGTCAAAACGAGAGCGAGAGCAGCTCAATGTGATGAGCAATTGTGCAACGCTAGGCGGCAAAACTTTACATGTGGAGTGCTGAATGTGGCAGGGGCAGAGGAACACAGGGTGGAGTAGGGGCAGGTTCAGTGGCAGCTCTGAGGGGCTAGAGGTACAAAGGAGGGGCAGCTACAGACATTGACATGAACTGCCGGCTAATCGACAGAACCCAAAGAAACGTGAATGCAACAAGGGGGCAGGGCGGTGAGTGGGTTGTCATGTGGGGTCAACTGTGCCGCACACTGACTGCTGTAAGTCGACTGACAAGGCGACCCATTTGTTGTTTTCACTTGTGCAACATTTCACAGACACTTCACGTTGAAGATACACGGTCTTACTTTTTGTTGCTGTTGCTCGCGTTGTTGTTCTTGTTGTTGTTTATGTTGTTGTTGCTGTTGCCCGCCTCCAAGAACATTAAACGTGCTTGTATGGCAGTAACTACTATTACTATTAGGATAGCGACGACTTCGAAAGGTTCTACTTGTTGTTGTCGTTGTTGTTGCTCTTGTTGTTTTCGTTCTCGTTGTTGTTGCTGTTGTTGTTGTTTAGCTCAACTTTTTGCGGCGGCTTCCTGCAAGTTTTTCCTCAAGTGGAGCTGAAGCTGTAGTTGAAGCTGAAGCTGTAGCTATGGATGTGGATGTACATGTATCTGTATCTGTATCTGAGTCTGAGACTGAAACTGGGACTAACGACGTATTTATGCCAAGCGACAAACTGTGGGAACAAATAAAAATTTAGCGAAAATGCCAGGGCGACAGTTCCGACAGAGTGGGAGAGATACGAGTAGATGGCGATACAACCGTATAGTCAGACAGCCTGTCATAGAGATGGGCACGTGATACGATACCTAAATCGATTGTAGAAGAATGGCAAAAGCTTTAAAAATATCTGAATTTGAAAAAAAGAATAATTGTAAAAATATTATAATTGTTAGTCAAAAATCAACAATATTATCTTTAAGACGTGCTTTAACTTGGTTTAAGCTTTGCCCAGTAGTTTCAAAGTTATCTTTAGTGTTTTGCGAAAAAAATAATCAATTTCCGTCAAACAATTTTAATTTTTTTTCTTTTTTTTTAATTAATTAAAAACGCAAACTGATAACAAAAAAAGGGTTCAGATTTGAAATCAGCGACCTCAAAATAGTAAAAAAAACTTCTAACCATTTCAAATCATCTGACAAAAAGGTCAATTTTGTAACCTTGTGTTATATTATCCTTATGCACTGTTATTTTTCTCTATTTTAATTCGTCCATCTCTAGCACTTACTACTTAGTTTGTCTGGCTGTCATTGTCAAAGTTGCTCAAAGAATTTCTTGGCTCGACTATCATTAATGTCAAAAATAGCGAACTGACAATATTGTAAACCCATCAATAGTACAACATTTTACTTGTCGCCCTCAATTTGCAATAGTTTGACATTTGGATTGCATTCCTTGGGAGTCAAAACTTTGCTACTCTCTTGCTTATATACAAGGCAAATTTCTCACTGTCATTTGTAGCAGATACAATTGTTTGTTGTTTTTCTTTCAGTTCAGAGGAAAACAACAAATCGTAAAATGCCTCCAAAACTGGCTCTGGGTACGTCACGTTTCTCTCGCGCGCGCATCTTCATCATCATCTTTCTTCCATTCCCGCTCGGAGATTATCACGAGAAACTCCCCCTCATTCTCCAGTTTAATTCGGAGGTTTTAAGAGTTTTTTTTTTGTGCAATTTTTTTCTCATTTTATTTTGCCTGTCAATTCCAGCTAACCCAGCGACAACACCATAACCACAGCATTCACATTTAAACTCGGCAATTTATACTTTACTCGGCTTTGGGAATGTCCCGTTTTAAATTGCCAGTAAATCGTTAAAGATTAACTTGAAATAGCTAAACATCTTAAAGATGTTACTAAAATTGCAATACAGTCATTGTACAGTTGTCAAGTCAGTGTATACACAAGTAACACACGATTGTGTACCACGATATGGTAAATTATACAATTCCAAAAACAAGACAGGCTAAAAAGCGATTATAATCTTTGGAACACTCCTTTCTTAAGACGGTCTTGTCTATCGAAGCTGCATTTGACCTTTTGCGTTTGTAGATGATAATTTTGTAGGTCTCTTTTTAATTGGAATTTTAGCATATTCAAATAATTAAAATATTCTATCAACTTTAATTATTGAAAAAATCAAACAAAAATTGGTATTCACTCCTGTTGAAGTCTTAAAAGCTTTCGTTTAAGTTTTTGCTTAAATTAGTTGTTTGATTTGCAATTGATTTAATTTATACTGGAAAATTTCTTGCTATTATTTATATTTAAAACATATTCTTTTCTGTGGATTTAGTTATTCATTCATTTGCAGACTTTCAGTTAATTGGTTTATAAAAAATATCATACAATAAATATATATCCAAAGAAAAACTTAACAAACACACCTACATAATTCGCATCATAATAGTAAAAACAAATTGTGGCAATTGTACTCAACATTAGGCGCTGCTTCGGCGGCTGCTTAGGGAAATTTGCTCACTTTTTGTTATTGTCTTGGGGCCATAAATGATTTTTATGAACGAGTTTACATTCTTCAGTTTACGCCGACAAGTGCACAGTGGGTGTGCGAGTGTTTTGTGTGTGTCTGAGTGATTTGTTGCAGATATCAGAATTTTTCATTTTGAAAGCCTTTTGGCAGTTGGAACTGAGAGAGCGAGAAAGGAGGGGAGAAGAGAGACGGCACATCATCAACTGTAACTGTTGTGACCTGCCCAGACCCTGTACCGGTACTGTACCCAAAGTGATCCCGCCCATCAAAGGCCTCTGAGATGGCGTCATAAGTCAGATTTATGTGTGCAAATAGTAGGCGAGCTCTACACTTGTCTTTGAGGGGATGCTTCGTGGGTGGCAAGTGGGGTGCAGAGAGAGGGGAAAGAGGGAGGGAGCACGGCAGATGGCCGCCTTGTTATTTTGTTATTGTTACAGTGGCTGGTATGCAGTATGATTTGTGAGTTTTTGTTTAAAAGTTTCGCCTCAAGGCGGATTTTTGCTATGCTGCAACTTAAAAACGGCCAACTGGCAACTGGTTCTGCTTTGAGGTTGACATTCTCCAATAACAAAAGAAAAATTACTGAAAACAAACAAGAAGCAACATGAAAAGCCTCACTTGACTTAAAAGAGCTTCGAAATAGATAACTTTCATAAAAGAAAACAAGTTAAAGTGCCAGAAAAAATCATTTAAAAAGTTATAACAAAATAAAACTCAAAGTTATCAGTTGAAAATGTTTCCAGGAGCTAGTTTATAAAAAGCTTAGTAGCTAGGAATAACTGGAACTGAAATCGCTTTCATTTACAATGTATTCCTTTAAAATTCTTGTGGTTAAATGGAGAACCGTAAAAGACCTCAAAGACCCAAGGGAGATATATGTAGATATTCCTAAGTACAGTCATTTCAGTAATTCTCAGTTCTTCAAAATGAACTGTTAATTTAGCAACATAAACATGATTTACTTAAATTGTACGAAAAAGGCAACTTCCACTGGGAGTACTACAGTGAAGCGGAGATGTAACGCAAAGGAAGCCTTATCTAAGTGAGGGAATCACACAAATTATAGTTCTACGGCAGCCATTAAATTGGCCATTTTTCACAACACCAACGCCCGCCAGAGAATAATGCTGAGAGTAGTCGATACTTGGAATACGCAACTGCATAAATCACAATTGCCAGAGGGTGAGAGCGAAAGCGAGATATAGAGATAAAGTACAATATCGAAATTATGTATCTGCGAATAAAATGCAGTTATGCTTACCCCTTCCATTCGCCGAAAGATAATCCACAGTTGCACTTGGCAAAATAAAACCAAAACACTCAGTCGACTTATTGTATGGGCATTCGACAAGAACAACAATTCACTTGAGAGCCGAAAATAAACACTTCATTATTAGAAACACATGTGAATGGCGGGGGGCAATGGCAAAAGGGCAAGACCAAAAATAAATATGCTTCGAGTATTTCTCCTTATATTTTTTCTTCATAAAATATTTTGCACTCGCAGCGGAAATGGAGCTGAGGGATGCTGCGAAAATAACTGTAAATGCCTTTCGGAGCCCCCGGCGGGCGGCAAATGCAAATGTGCCGTTAACGCTCAAAACTCCCGACACGGAACACGAACTGAAAAGCGAAGGCGAAAGTGGAAATCGACATGAAAACGAAAACTAAAAACTCCGAAAATAACTTTACACACAGCTTTGCTTAATGTAAGCAAGCAGGAACATCCAGTAAAATTGTAATTTATGCGTTATATTGCCTCCCCTCGCACTTTACTCCGCACGCTACACAAAAATGCGTATCTATCGCACTTCTTTACACACTTTTTAATCGCTTTTATTGCAGACGCGCTGCCCAATTTCAAAATGTACGTCGTGTGCGCTTCGCGTGTTAAAATCGAACTGAAGACCAAATGTGAAGATCGCGCCAATGGGATGCTTTCGTTAAACTAGCGACGAGCGCGTGACCCGAACGCAGGCACGATTTACCATGGCAAGATATTCGTTTGTCTCATCGTATTCGTGCTGCGCTCAGCAGACACGATACACGCACATTCCCAATTGCATTGTTGTGGCTGTTTTTCTTAGCTAGAAGAGAGCGCGCCAATAGGAATGAGAGAGAATGCATCATGACTTCCTCACTGTTGCGCTGCACGTGCTTGCATGATCAAGAGAGCGCGACTGTCTGACGGAGAGAGTCCCAGCGAGAGAGCGAATCGTCATGAGTTCATTTGCGGCGACTAAAAAGCCGGTAAAATGAACGCAGTCGAGTTTTGTTTATGTTTTGCGTGAGCTTTGTTTTTGTTGTGTGTTCATTTGCAATTGTCAGACAAATCAAAATATGAAAATCAATAGGAAAAAGAAAAACTAAAGAGTACAATACATTAATTTATAAATAACATATTTGTATTTTAATTTTAAAACAATTTGTGTGTGTTATCTGTGTCCGGTAGCAAAGATGAGAAAGTTTTTTTGCACGTCACACAATCTTTCGCGTAAACCGTTATTCTAAGCAACCTTGGAACATTCCAGTCGATCTCATTAGTCCAATGATAAGGCAAATGTGCGATTAGAATTACTAATTATAAATCTAAAGATGTCGCCGTAAAATGTGCAAGTCGTTAAGAGGAGAAGAAGAAGAGGAAGAGATGCACTAAAATGCACTAATGATAGAAAAATCGTTGGAGTCCCACAGATTGACCCAAAGAGCCAGTCAGAGAACCAGTTCCAGTGTATCCCCATCCCGCTCTCTCTCACTTGTTCACTCTCTCGCTCTTTCGCTCATTATTGAAAATGTGTGACAATTATGAAAGGCGATCGGCGGCACGATATTAATGGTTGGCGGACAACAACAAAAGAGCCTAATAGACGGACCGACAGAGAGAGAGAGAGAGAGAGAGAGACAGGCAGAATGAGAGGAAGAGGCAGAGGTAGGAGGATGAGATAGATAAGCATCTCGAAAAGCTTCGAATAATACAAAAGCGTCGACTAAACAATAAACGCAAAAATTCTTTTCAAGCGTAACGGAAGTCGTTGAGAGTTAAACGGTCAACGGGTCCAACGGATCGCATCGGATTCGAATTGAAGTTGAAGTTGGAACAGCTACCGGATGCAAACCGTCCAAAGCTGCGATGAACAGTGCAACAACGTTAAGGCCAACAACTACAACAAATTTTTGAAGTGTTGACAATCGAAGAATAGGCTTAGATAGAATTAGAGCAACTTTAAAATTACTTTTCTTATGAATCACACATCGTTATGTCCATAAGCTTTTCTTTCTATGGAAATGGTCAATTAGTAAGTGATCTCGAAAAGGTTCGAGTTATGAAGATATTCGACTTATAGAATTCTTTTTCTTAAGTTTATTAATTTTACTGCCACTCATTTAGCTCGAGTTAGAGGGAAATTCAAGAAATAGAAGTTCGAGTTACGGAAATTCAGCTGTATGTAATATACACATGTAAAAAAAAAAAATTTAAGTATAATTTTCTTTTGTTAAAAATATATTTTTTCAGACATTCGTCCAAAAAAGTGCCCTAAATCAGATTGTTAAAAACATTTTCATTGAATGAGTAAGTTTTTGTTTCGCCTTATCGAAAACGCTATAGTTTAGTCGATTATCCATTTCAGTTGTTATTAGCAATTCTTAAAATTAAATTTAAATAGAGGCCAGTACTAAATGATTAATAAAGAGTATTAATTAATTAAACTCTACCACTGTAAGATTCTTAGTCAATCCCAAAAATATAACCAATCTATTGTGTTCGCTTATTTTAATGCTCCATAAAAATCTACACTTTTCGCTGTACTCTCAGATTGTTACCTCTCACATAATAAAGACTTAAATTTCAAAGAACCTTAGCCAGTCAGTCACAATGGGCGAATCTGAAATGATTAATGGTCTATAAGCTCCCAGCTCACTGCAACGAAGCAATATCAATCCGCATAAATTTTACAATTGTTCAATAGATTTATTTTGTCTGTTTTTTTTTCTTCGTTTTCTCGCAACTCTTGCCAAACATTTGCACATAATCCGTCATAAAGTGGAAAATCAAGTAACTAAGTGATTAAAGCGGTCCAAAAAAGGAAATAGACAGAGGAAAAAAAATCAAGAAATCAAATCAAAATTATTCAATAGGCTTTGGCTGTGGATTTGGCTTTGGTTTGGGTTTGGGTTTAGTTGGAGATTGGAGCTCTACAAAATGCATTTAGGTTGTTTGCCAGTTGCCTCGTGGAAGCTTTCAAGATTTACATAAATAAGTGCGCACCAAAAAAGGGGGATAAGAAATCGTCAACACATTTTATATGCATATATACTTGTACATGTATATTTTTTCCTTCTTTCTTTATTATATTCCAATTTGGTGGAATTTTTTCCAGTTTGATTACCTTTTGTGGGGCCATTTAGACAAACCGTAACAAATTTCTCGGCCCTTATCGGGTTTTAATTAAAAGCTGCCGAAGTTTTGATTCGGTTCCAAGCTCCACACTTAATGAGAAAACAAAGTCGAGTGGTAATCATATCTGTGAAATTTATGAACACATAAATATGTCTCATTATTTAGATAGGCTCGGACTATTCGGAAATTTGTAAAACATTGAATATTAATAAACAAATTAATTTTCAGTTCAGATGTTGAATTTAAGTAAAACAAAATAAAACTTTTTATTTTAGCTTTTAAAGTTTATAGAAAATGCTCCTGCTCTGATTTCGATTTAAATCGGTAATAATACAAAACTAAAAGCTCAAATTGCTTGCCAAAAAAATCATTTGAATTTCATATAATAATTCAAGATTAAATTTGAGCAGTT
Source organism: Drosophila limbata (assembly GCA_963924055.1). Classification (NCBI taxonomy): domain Eukaryota; kingdom Metazoa; phylum Arthropoda; class Insecta; order Diptera; family Drosophilidae; genus Drosophila; species Drosophila limbata. Next base: position 15,793,300 of record OZ001353.1, read on the forward strand.
TAAATTTTTAATTAAAATACCTCACGTTTTTTATTGAAATCATGAAAAGTTATTGGCTTTCAAGAGTCAAAGTCGCTGGTACGAAATTAAGTAGCGCCACAAAAGTGGGCAGGTACATTTAACAGGGCATTAGTTGAGTGAGGAGAAGGGAGAGAGAAGAGAGGAGACAGCTAACCGCAGCAACAAGAGAAGGTAAGCTCATAAAAAAAAGCCGAAGCAGCACGTGATAAACGCACTTAACAGGTAACACCCATTTAAGCGAATGATGAATTAACGCATCGACACACACAGACACATACAGACACACCACACTCGCACACACCTGTGACTCCATGGACCTGAAGAGCTCAAAGAACCAGACACATGGGACATGGGAGACCGCAGCTAAATATCTTAAAAAGCTTCCACAGCGCGTTTAGTCTGCGTCTGCATCTCCGTCTCACACAGACTCTCAGTACTTTTTCCGCTCCCCATTTGGATTCTCTCCTTTGTCTTCGCTTTTCACTATATTGATGTGAATGAGTGCCGTTTAGAATTGTGGGTCTGCGTGAATTTTGTGGTCGCTTTCAGTTGCCCACGGCAGTCCATAAACTTCTGGCAGCAGCCAAAATCAACTTCGTCTCCATCTCTCCTCTTTCTCTTTCTCCCAGCCCGCTCGGCAACTGTCTGAGTTGTCTGTCATGGTTTTTTTCTTTTGGGAAAGGAAAGTTGAGAAGCGCAGAAATTAGTTAGAGAGACGTGCGTAAGGTGTGTTTTCAACAGTTGCTTGCAACTTGGCGGCATCTAACTGACTCTGACTCTGACTATGCCTCAAATCTCGTCTCCGACACGTGCGTTTGTCAGCCTTTCTGTTTGCCAGCCTCGTCGTCGTCAGAGTCATTAAAACTGACGCTGCGTCCACAGTTAAACAAAAACTTTTCGACCACTTTTGAACCCGAACAAATTTGCCTGCATCTCTCGACCACCAGCGCGATAAAAGTGTCAGTTGCAAAAGTTTCAGCTTCAACTGAATACAAAAAAACAAACCACAAAAAAATTCGAAAATATCCCAAAGATAAAAACGAACAAAGTAATAAACTTGTAGCTATGGAACAGCAGCTTTTAAATTGGGTCAAATTAAAACTGAGATTGTTTTTAAAACTTTTGACTAATTGCTCTTTATTTATTATCTTATAAAAAAAACGTCTTTACGAGGTAAAAGTCTAGTGACGAAAACATTTTAATGCACCAAAATTTCTGATATCCAATTTTGTGACGAATAATATTAAATTTTACTTAAAAATTACTACAAAAAAAATTTTTTGTCACTCGGCACTGCGCAAAAAATATATATTTATTAGGTATGAAGAAATTATCGCAATGTGCCGAGTGACAAAAAAATTTTTTTGTAGTAATTTTTAAGTAAAATTTAATATTATTCGTCACAAAATTGGATATCAGAAATTTTGGTGCATTAAAATGTTTTCGTCACTAGACTTTTACCTCGTAAAGAGGTTTTTTTTATAAGATATCAGAAATTTTGGAGTAAGATATCAAAAGTTTTGAAAATTGCAATATATTTTGACGGTACAATTTTGTCAAAATCTAACAGAACTCTCAAGCTCTGGCTGCTACGACACGTTGTTGCTGCTGTCCTATTCTAATTCTAAGCAAAACGTATATATTCTGTTAACAGGTAATATCTTCCAAACACATCGAAATTTTACAAACTACAGTATATTGAAAATTAGAAAAAATCATTACTTGCGTTTTCACAAAAATCGCCTTAATGTGGGAAAAAATACCTTATTTCACCTGTTGCTGTTTACCTTTTATCTTAAAAAAACACTAAAGGTATTCCTAAGAGTCCTTTAAAATACCTTTTCAACGATATATATATCACATCTGTAGCTTTTATCGTTTGGATGATATGGGGGTTCCAATTTTAGCGGTTTTTAGTGATTTCCCGCTAAACTAGCTATTTTTCGAAAAAGTCGTAGAACAAACGTTTCTAGATTTTTTATCAGGAACAAGTCCACATTCAAACTTTTAAGCTAAATCAACGCTTTGATCTATACAAACAAACAAACAAACAAACAGACTGACTTTTCATCTCGTTTTGAAAAGGGCACCAAAAATTTCGAAATTAATTATCTTCTGAACCAGTGGTCGGATTTTGATGATCAAGGTGTCATTCGACGCGTATTTTTGATAAGTATAGTGAAAAATTATAAAAAAAATCTAAAAGGCTCCAACGGCCCCATTTGCTCCAATCATTTAAATTTTGTCCCTCCCACTTACACCTGTTTATCTCACGAACCATGTAAGTTTTCAAAAGTCTTAGTATGCACATTTTTAAGTTAGATTGATACCTTTCGATCGGTATATAATTTGACCCGATCGGACAGTCATAGCAAATTTTCCATTCTTCCTGTGTATATATGCTAGTCGCCTTTCGCACCCTTCGTGCTGCTTTCGTCACTAGCGCGGACTGCCGTCCGCAGTGATTTAGATAAATATATATAATATTTTTAATTGTGACAATTTCGAAGAATGAAACATGAATATTTAAACGGAAATCTCTTTCAAATGTTTGTTATTTTTAACTGATCAACATAGATATTTATTATTATTATTTAAAATTTTATATTTGTTTAATTAATAATTAAAATGAAATAAGAAAATTTTTTTTTTACTTTACATTAGTTAACTTAAATCTCATTTTAATTCACTGTTTTATTTTTTAATTGCAGTTGAACTTCTATAACTCGAATTTCTCTCTAACTCGAAACTTTTCTTTGGCTAATGGTGATTCGAGTTAGGAAAGTATGACTGTATTAAATTTTATTAATTCTCTATTCACACCTTTCGCTACTTTAACTAACCTGGAGTATTTTCCTTGCATTTTCAAGATATTTATCGCTCTTCATTTTAGCGCTCTGCGTTATCGTTTAAATATCTTTAACGACAATTAACTTTCAACTGCTGCCCCAGCAAAGTCATTAACGAATTTCTTTTTGCGCGCTGTTCAAAAAATGCGAATCCACTTAACATGTTTTTAAGGCAGCCGGAAAAACAACAACAACATCGTGGCATAGCAACTGCGGTCATTTAGAAAGGTCAACGTTGATGCCACAAAGCGGCAGCAACATCACCAAACAGCAACAGCAGCAACAACAACAAACTCCACTTACAGCCTCCAGTTGAAAGTTCATTATCGATTTTCAGCCGGCAAAAGAAAAAACTTGTAAAATATTTTTTTAAAAATATTTTAACAGTAGTTTTTACGTTGTTGCTGCCTCATTTTTAATGTTTGACAAATTGTGTGTGTTGATTAAAAAACATCATTAATAAAATATTTACACATTTTTCCTGCAGCTTTTTCTCTGTTTTTAATTTGTCATTTGAAATGAAATTTAACACTCAACGCAAGCTTTGAGAGTCTTGTATTTTTTGTTGATTTGCTTTCAGCAAAGAATTTGATTATAGTTGTAAATGAATGTAAATGATTTATTTAAATGTTTATCTTTGGGACTACTAATTAAAATTAATATTGTATTGATTAAATGTATTTAATTTCATGTTGCCAGGTTTTCTGGTAGCTTTCAATCTTGTTTCTACTTCAATTCTTCAAGCAAAACTTAATAATCGAATGATTAATAGTTTCACACAACGTGTGGTCCATCAAGTTGCTCTTCCCTCTCTCTCCCTCTCTACCTCGTCTCTTTCACTGTATGGTTACTTTGCGGAGGCAGCTCCACGGGATGCTAACAGGCATCTCCGCTGGGAATCTCTTCAAGTCCAATTGTGGCGTGAGAATTTCGCGTAAGCGTTTTCTGAATGAATTGCGACTGATTAGTTGCCTCATTTTTGGTATGGCGAAGTGTCAATACAACTCTAATTTGTCGGGTAATAAACACAAATTCCAAGGTGTGAAAGCTTAGCTATTGTTAATTATAAATAGTTATTTAAATTTGAGTAAGTACATTAAGTAATTACCTGAAATCGGACAGTAAATTCAGAAGATACATTTCTATTTTGATTATTGAAAAATTAATAAATATAAATATATACGGTCGAGCTTTCCCTAATTGGAATCACCATTATCCAAAGAAAAGGTTAGAGTTTTGGAGATATTTGACTTATAGAGTTATTTTTCGTAAGTTTTTTTAATTTTATTGGCACTTATTTAGATCAAGTTAGAGGACAATACGAGTTATAGAAGTTCGAGTTAGGGAAGCTCTACTGTACTTAAAAATAAAGTACATTCTCCACTTATAAATAAAAATTTTTAATTTGATTTCCAACGGTCATAAGACAGTGTTGAATAACGAAAAATTTACTTATCGTTGCTAACATAAACAGCTTCTGTTAGCTGTGCTTCTGTTAAGTTCGGACACTGTTATACGCGGCTTATGTACTCACTAACATGAACAGACCCTGTTATACTATTTAGTAGCAGTGTCAGCAACCAAGCTTTAGCGTGGACAACAACTCCAAATTTGTTACGATATAAGCAAGAAATTAAGTTTCCTAAGTTTCAAACCCAAGACACAAATTGTGCGCAAAATTTGAAATGAAATTTTTTCGATTTTCAAAAATCAATTTAAAAAAATTGAGAAACAATTTCAAAAAAACAACAAAATTCAAAATTCACCAAAAATTGATGGCAAAATCGAAGTGTTTCCATCCATATGTACACAAAGTTTGTCAACACAAAGCAATAGAATGAACATCATGTCAATTTGAATTTCCATTGTCAACGCGTCAACTATGAGTTCAACTGTTGACAATAAGTGTTTACACTATGTTTACACTCACAATGTCAACTGACGCTTTTCGCATTGACAATTTAAAGTCAACGCAGATGTTGACCATGTTGACTCCTGTTTACACTAGGATTGACTAAGTTGGCATCAAAATTGACTTGTTTGTCACCTAGTGTAAATGTACCTTCAGACTATTTAATGAAGTCTAAAAGTAATTTAATTAATTTGACGATTATGTCACATTTGCTTGCTTAAACATTAATTTTTGAAGAATATAAAATATGGAATAAAAATGAGTTAATTAAGTTCGTTTTGATTCGTTAGCTGCAGCTAGAGTGTTTTAATTGCGTTCAAAGTAATTACGTTATTAATTTACACTTTAATCTAACAATCATTGCAGGTAAATCGAGAAAAACAAAGGCAACAGAACCATCGACGAGAACAACAACGACTAAAACAACATCAAACTGAAGCTATTATTAGAACTACATAATTAAATTTGATGTTAATGCGATAATTTACATTGAAATTCAACGATAGGAACCATCTAATTCCGATTCGTTTTTGGCCTTTTTTGTACAGTTTTTGGCTATTTTGCTTAATGCCAATGCGGACCCGGCGTGCGCAGAAAAGGCAATTAGAAATAATAACAACAGCCAAATGTTGTTTTCAATTTGATCCAAGTAATGCCCATTGAATAGAGCTGCTAATAGAGTTGGCTTAATTGGGTAAATGCAGATTCGATTGCGAGAGGGAGAGAGGGAGATGGAATATGCAAAAGAATTAGTTCAAATAAAATTTCATAAATATTGCTACAAATTTTGCTGCAGCATAAAAATAATTAAATTAAGTGCAATTTATTCAATAATTTAAAAGTTGCATATCATTGGCAACGAATTGGGTCGAAATCCAGGTAATTTACATAAATTGCATTGCTTTCGGCAGTATTTGTATGGGAGTGTGTGTGAGGGTGAAAAGGAATCGATTTCCGCAGTTGCATTAACATTTTCAAAATAAAAAATGGTTTTGCAATAATTTGGCAATAAATTAGAATAGTTTTAAATAAGTCATTTGAAAAAACTTTTCAAGCTGTCTCTTTTTAATACAAGTACAAAACATAACAAAAAAAACAACAAACTATTAAAATATTGTGTACACCTGCAAATGTCATAAATTGATGCAGTTGCTTCATTGTGGTTCGTGTTGTTTTGTTTTCGTTATTGTTAATTGTCGATGTTGATTGTTGTTGTTGTTAATTGTTGTTGTGGTGCATGTTGCTGATGTTGCAGTATTCGTTTCAAGCGAACATCAATTAGCAGCATTTTTCTCCCTTGTCTCTCAAAGAGTTTCATTAACTCGAACATCGTGACTTGTTCTTTTGGCTCTTGTCCTTCTTCTGCTTTTACTTCAACGTCTTTTTGATTTTTTTCTCAAGATTGTTTTCTTATCTTTGTTTTAAAATAATTGCACTGGAGTTTGTTAATTCTCAGATTTTCTAGAAAGTTTGCATCAGGAAATTTTACAAAAGATTTAAATGGAATAAAGTATAAAACTAAAAAACGTCTGAATTAACTACTTTTACTCTTTGAGAAGAAACTTGGTTTAAATTTATATATTCTTAAGAGAGAAATAAATACAAAATCTTTGTGACAATGTAAAATGCGAAATAAACAGCTTACATTATATAATATCTAAGAATTGTTTTACTAATAAAGTGTCAAATGAAGAGAACTTAATTTTCCAATTTAAATGTTTTAAATTTTAGAATAAAGTTAATCAAGGTTTTGCAATCTCTTCACCAATTCCAAGTAAACTTGAAGAGTGACACATGTATGAATAAAGCACCTTAGTAAATTGTCAAATAATGTTGCCAGTAACAACACATAATCCACACACAATCCACACACACAAGCACTCAAAGTTGGTGTTATCTTCAAACTAATTGAGGCTATCAATTTTATCAACCAATTCTGTTCCGATTTACACAGCTCTCGTATTTCATATCGATAGCACAAAAGCTGCCTCATTTATTATGCGACCAAAAAAATGTTATCGAAGCAAATCACATTTGGGCGGAGCGGGGACAATTGGGCGACAAGGACGCCTGCCAGACGGCCGCAGACCTTAAAGGTCAGGTTAGCCTTCTTTATGACTTGCCAGTCCTCCTCTGTCCCCCCTTCTGTTTCTTCCACTGTCCCTCTGGCCCCATTTCTATTTTCTGGTATAAAACGCATTGCATGTTTGGCCTGTCGCCTGTCGCTTGCTTCGTTGAGTTTTTCAGACTGTAAATTTGTATAAATACTCTATGATGTTAAACAGATGAGGTATGTTGGATGAACAGTCAGCATAAATTGAGCAGAGTGTCTAGTAATAGAGATGGAATCTCATTTTATTCGAATATCCTTTTGTGTGCTTTGCTAAAAATGCCTGTAGATAGAACATGATGCGATGTTGTTGTCCTTACATTTTCACAGCATAAAACTACAGGGTATTCGCTAGTTCATCACCTGACATAAGGCAACAAATCACTTGATATTTACCACAGCAATTCGCCTTTTCTTAACTCAAAATTTAGCAGCATATTAAAGTAGCGAGAGATTTTCAGCTGACAAGGTTCGTTAAGCAACGGGAATGAACGATTATTTTCCCACCATAAAATAGAAATAGACGTTTTCAGCATTTTTCAATTTTATTGACTTTTTTTGGGGGGGTTTATTAATTTTTAAAAAATTATGCTTAAACGCTAGCTACTAACAAATTGTCCATTAACTAATGTAAATTTAATTAACCTTTCGCGTCGTTTCTCTGACATTTTTCATTTATATATTTAAATTTAATACATGTTATACAATATTATTAGTATTAGTATTATTATAATTTTCTGAACTCTTCTGTATATTCTTCTATCGTTTTTTTATTCTTTCTGTTTCTGTTCTTTCGCCATTTTTTTATCTTTTTTATTACTCTCCACGTTTTGTATTTGGTAGTAAATGCAGAAATATGAAATTTATTTTATTTTTTTTATCAACTTTGTTTCGCGATAATTAAATTTAAATTTAATTTAATTTACTTTTAATTGTAGTCAATTAGTCTAGTAGTTTTTTATGTGGATGTGTAGGTGTGTATCTGTTTGTGTTTCATTATTTATCCCTTTCCATTTGTAGTAGGAGATGCTGCTTCAAATTGCCTTTTAGTTGGCATTTCTTTTTTCAGATTTAATATTTAAATTACAGAATTTATTATGTACAAAATTATGTTACAGTACTTTTCAGTTTGTGTTAAATTTCACTAAGGTTTCGGGCATTGTTGCCGTTGCCCCCGCTGGTTGCAACATCAACTTTTCGCTGGACACGTGACGCCTGCAGCAGGTGCGAAATCGGTTTCGCAATCGGACACGTGCCTCTGACCAGAGAAAAGTCTAAAAACTAAAACTCAATGTTGCAGACAATGCTTGAGGGAAGACCGAGGAAAAGGTGAAGAGGGGAAATCATTTAAAGGGGGGTATTTTAGTTCCAGCTTTTGGTCTGTCGGACCGCAACTTACGTGCTAAAGTTAATGCCGTATTTATACAGGGTGTTGCAAGTTTTATAAACTCTTCTTTCAGTATTTTAATTATGCTTAATTTTAGTACAATTTAGTTTTTATACTACACATTCGGGTATATTCGTTTTAGTACTCGTTATGTTTTTGATTTTTAGTTTGGTTCACTGTGAAAAATACCACAAGAAATTGGCAGAAATTAAAACAAGAATTGAGCAATTGAAATAAAAACATAAAATGTTTTCCTGATTGGAATTAAGTTTGGTTAAAATGTTTATAAAAAGAGCAAAGGTTGTAGAGCTTGTTTTGATTTTCGTGTTTAGTATTTTCTATGCTGTATTTCAGTATTTTTGTTGGTATTAGAGAAGTAACGAACCTAACCTAAAGCGGACACGCACACTCATTCACACACATTTATACTTAGAGATAAACATAGACATACTTAGGTTTGTAGTCGAGATTCGATTGCTGTAGAATCCACAGTCTACAATTCACAATCCACACACAATCCACATATGCTATATTATGTGCCACATCCTGGCATTACGCTTACAGCTGAAACATCATTTTTAACTACAACTTAACTATTTATTTGTATTTTTTTTTCATTACTTTTATAATACAGCTTTGCCGGGTTCCGTTGTGGGGTATGCAGCACCACCACCACCTCCCGGTCCGGCACCGCTGCCCGTTGCAACCACGGCCAGGCCATTATCCACTGGCGTGGCGCCACCCACTTGAGACTCGTGTT